>JAOWBN010176071.1:0-17839 GCA_028565015.1 Pinguicula moranensis
GTGGGAACTGATGACAGAATGCATCCCCTGGAACAACCTTAACTCCTTGCAGGTTCACATATATTTATTTCTACTCTTTCCTTACTCGAACTTGAACTGCATCAGCAAATCCTTGACAACCCCTTGATCATGAAACATGTTTGCACAGGTTGTCAGAATTGTTGGCTTCTAGGATCGGAGACTAGACTTGCCGGAAGACATGGATCTATAAGTTTCTTCCATCATCTCCGACTATTGGCAAAGGTAAAAAGTTAAACTAACCAGCTAATTCTCCATTTGGTGTGGTTATCTCTTTTTTCTTCTCTCTAATCCAATGGCATTAGAATCTCTCTCACAGCAACCCTGAAGATCGTTCCTCGTTTTAAGCCATCCTCAACAAAATGACCAGCATAGTCCAAACTGGTCCTGGAATTATTACAACCATGACAGCAAATTTTCCATACCAAAAGAATTATCCTAGCATGAGAACGTGAAAAAGCTAACTTAGTTTTCCAAATAGAGCTTCACAAAAGTTATGAAGAATAGCAGACAACAGCCTTCTCTTCTTTGTCTACTTTTCTTTTCCCCATTGAATATTAAACGAGAATTATCTAGTAACATTGATTCGAATTCTCTTATGTCGTCAGGAACGATATATATAGATATTTTATTATTTTATTTCTTAAATTTTATTAATTATTTTGATTGAATGTTATTTTTATATAATATTAAATATTTTTTTCTTAAATATTTAAATAATTTTTTTTATTATTTTGAGCAAAAAAAATAGCAGCAAAAAAAAGAAAGGCCCTCTAAATTTTTTTAGAGTATTTTAGCCCACCATAATTTTTAGGGCTAGTTCTGCGGAATGCCTAATCTTATGGGCCCGGGCGTTCTTTAGCTTTTCATGTACAGCTTAGTTGGTCATTTGACCACTTCAATACAATTTTAATTGCCCCCAAAAAAATCAACGTTTTATTCCAAAAAATTGGAAAAGAGATATTCCGTTTCTCTATGTTTCTTTTCTCAGGTCTATCAAAAAATGTTTTATGTATGGAAGTAAGATTATGGGTTAGCAAAGTAATCTGTTCACTAAAATCCTTAAAAAAAATGCTCGAGTTAAAAAAGTTTGAACCAAGAAATAAATAAAAGAAGTAAATTGGATCGTATTTGTTGCTAAAATCTTCGTATTACGAAATTCTTTGTAAAAATATACAAGTTACTTCATATGCATAATTCTAGCTGGTCTGATAAAAGATATGAACTTAAAGCTTTGGCGACCTTCTCCATTGTCCTCTTCCGACCTCCGCACATGACCTACACCACATTGACAAAATCATGGTCATAAGGCTTGGGCCGGTGATGCTGTCTGGGGATGATCTTCGTATAGAAATAAAAAGCAACACAAGCAATAGCAGGACCGAACCAGAACACCCAATGCCCATGCCAAAGGTTGTCTCCTTTCACAACTGCAGGCCCCAAGCACCGGGCCGGGTTCATCCCTGCCCCCGTATAGCCCTCTTGGCCGGTGACCGATGAAGATATAAATATAAGCAAACCCAAAACAGCCCCAACAAAACTAAATACACGGACGATGCCCAATTCCTTAATCTGCCTGTGGTCATAGGCCATCCAAATCGAAGCAAATAATAATATAAAGCTACAGAAGCATTCGAGCAACAAGGCTTGTCTTGTCTCGAGTCCCATTGTAATGGGCCCGCTCGCGCCGTGTGAAACCACCGTTACGGTGCACCCGCCGAGGGAGAAGGCTTCTTCGAGTTCGCTACTGATGACTGCTTTGAGGGCCAAAGCGCCAAGAATGCCACCCAAACATTGAGCGATGATATAAATGACGGCACGAGACATGGAAATCATTCCGACCAGCGCGGAGGAGAAGGATATTATCGGGTTGATGTGGCCGCCGGAAATCGGGTGTACGGCCAGGAGGAGTATGGTGACGGTGACGCCGGAAAGGATTGAGAAAATAAGTTTCGGCATTTTCATGTCCGATTGCAGCGTTGATATAACGATTGTATCGATCATAAACACAAGAACTGCAGTACCTAGGACTTCACCTACTGAAGCTCGCCATACCTAAAACACATAAGTTCCCAAATATGCGTCAAGGATGATGAGATATGAGAATGATATAATAGGAGGACAGATGATGAAAATAATACTCACATCTAAGGAGAAAAGCTCGTCTAATCCAAGAATCTCACTTAGTGTAAGAGGAAGTGGTTTGTTTTCAGCATCAGCTGTGGACTCCTTTTGCCTAACAAAATGGTGTAAGGCTGTAAGCAACAGTTATGAATCATGATGATACGACAAATGGAAATAACTATGAGAGAGAGCTTACTTTGGACTAAAGGAGACGGGCTGAATCTTATTCCCAGTTTGAGTTTGGCTTTCTAAATCATCATCCGGAGAGCCATGGAAATGCAGCACGCTACGAGAAGCCATTTCTTCTGGTTTCCTTTTGGTCGTCAATAACTACCTCTGCCTCCGTTTCCTTCTCTTTCTTCATTTATAGGCAGGAATGGGCGGAGCCTAGACAGTAGCATCATGCTAAAGAAAATACAAAAGTTACAGTAGAATCAAGAACACAAAAACTTCTCCAAAAGAATTCGGAGACGGTGTCTTCGGTTTTCATTTATTTTCACTTCAATTATAAAATTCAATATTCAACTAAGTCCACAAGTCGGACTCATATAGCCAACGAAATCACTTAATTTTCGCAATCTGCCTTATTTAGCATAATTGCACAAATCATTCTACTCAATCAAATCAACTAAAAGCGGTAAATTGCTGTAAATACGGAAACCAGTTGACTTCAAGATTGACAGCAAATTATTTCTAAAAAATGAAAAAAAAAAAATGAAAATGCATTTGTAGAAAGCTCGATATGCGGCTTCGTGCGCGCCAGGGAGAAGATTCTAACACCACATCACACGATCCATTCGAACACCTATAACTAAAGTTATGACTGATTAACTCCAGATGCTCCTGCATCAAATTGTCCTTTCGTTCTCACAAAGATCAACCACTTTCTTAGGTAAATTACTCTATTGTGCTTACAATTCCAGCAATAGAAAATTAAAATTTTTTAGGCAAGCCAAATTTTCATTCAAAAGGGATTTGTCCGTAAAAGTACTTACAAAAAATGACCGGCTATGTCGTAGCCAAAATTATTTACATGCTTTTATACATTCTAGTGATTGCAACATCCAATCTCTAATTGAATATTACGATTTTTATAGCCTCTTTCAATTTTTTAAATAAATAAATGTATATTCATTTTTGACTGTTGACTCACGCATTAACTCAGCGGTTCACCTGTTATACACTGTAGAACCAAATAATTCGCCGCATTTAAGCATTTATTTGGAATCAATGAACTCACTTAACTTATCTAGCAGTTAAAGTCTATGCATGTCGCTGGCTAATCCCTGGTGGCAATTGTTCGGCCGATTGTGCCAAATTCCAGGTATTTTGGATTATTCTATCCATGATGGATTCGACTTTTCCCGCACTATTCCCTTGAAATCGGATCCGATTTCTACAAAGCCATATCTCTCAACAGGCACTTTGTTGTATACTCTTCCAAATCTTTGAAGCATTTGGAAATTTGCAAAATCCCCAGTTAACTCGGTACTTTTATTGAGGCGAGTCCAAGATGGTGCTATTCAGACTCAGTCACACATAGTTATCGTGCCAGATTTGCAAAATTAGAGGACAGCCAAAGAATAGGTGAGCGCTTGTTTGTGCATTATTTGAGTATAATTGGCATAACAGATCTTCATGACTGATAAGAATACCTCTATGCTTCAAGTTTTTGATTATCGGTATTCGATCTTGAAGTAATCACCAAATAAAGGCTGAAACTTTTAGGGTGTTTTTGGTAGACAAATAGAGTGATAACTGCATGATTTCACGAGTTATACACACATATACTGTTTGGTACATACTTTTGCACAATCTCGGATCCGGTAGAGTTATACCATGACCCAGAATAACTGCATGTTAACTCCGAAAAAGTTATCACCCTGATTTTAGGCTTTTTGCATAGTCACGCAATTGCCTTGTGTCCTAATTACCTACTACCCTCATGTTTTATGTCATATTTATGACTTATGCCACAGTTTAAATACTCAATTCAAAACCCTAATCTCTTCACATCTCCTCTCCATAGTGGCGCAAATGTCGTCCGAGATCTGCCCATCCCAGTCAATTTTTCAGTGAAAGCACATGCTTTGGGCCCAAATGATAGGGTTTAGTTTTCATACATGTGTTCACCATAATACTACCTTCACTACCCTAATCTGTAACATTTTCTTCTCAGCAATCGTACGAACGTGGATAAGCCTATCCCAGTCGACTTTCCAACAAAGACACTTGCTTTCCGGCCAAGACCATAGGGTTTAGTTTTTTTGTCCGTGCGTATTAAACATATATAGGGTTCACAACCGATTCGAGGTATTCTCCAACAAATACGTGTAAACCCAGACCTAGCCTACTGCTTCAAAGATTTTTTTTAGGACTAAATTGAGCTCTTTTGGGTCTTTTTACTTTGCACACACATTATTAATTTTTTGGGACTTAATTGCCTTGTAATTCTGTTTTATTAGGACTAAATTGTTCTATTAGTATTGTTTTCACTTGTATCGCTTCATGGTGTGCACATGTTTCGAAGGATCCCAATCAGATGCATGGTGATTTTAAGGCTTCAGTTGACTATTCATGTTTTTGTTTAATGTTCATGTTTGTTTTATTGATTTTTTATTCAGTTCATTGGTTTTCTATATGTTTATCTACGCTATAAGTGTTTTTTATATATCATTACTAATTTTATGCTTGGTTGTGTACACTATAACTTATTTCATTAATGTCTTTGCACGATGTTTGCATACTCTGTGTTGTTATATTGATGTTTATGTACAATGACAATTAGTCAAATCTGTAATGCATTTAATGTACAATACAACATTCTTGGTATGCACATGATTGTTTGTGAGTATTATGTTTATTCTCATCTCCTTTAAGAGGTAAGATGAATATGAAATGGACGAAAGGAAACATAAGCGAAATGCTCCACCGAAGTATATGATCATAGACAAAATTTCAGAACATTAGCACGCACCCTGAAGAATAGGACCCTACGTATAAATTTTCAAAGTAGTGGCCAGACCATCAGTGCCTCCTTCCATGAGGTGCTCCGAGTTGTGCTGAAATTGAAGTCACGATTCCTCGTCGCCCCTAATCCTATAGGCAATGCTTGCAATGATAGGAGATGAGCCTATTTTCAGGTGTATATTCATTAATCTTATATAATATCCTTTTAAATCATTTTGGCTAACATACATGATGGGCTCATAGGAGGGATGCTTGGGAGCGCTTGATAGAACCTACATACCGATGCATGCACCAACAGATAACCAGTCGTGTTACAGGAAAAGGGTAGGACATTTGACAACTAATATCTTTGGAGTTTGAGACACCCAAGGGAGATCTGTATACATGATAGCTGGGTGGAAAGGCACCACAGTAGATGCATGCTTGCTGAGGGACTCAGTCACTCGCTAGTCAGGGCTGATTGTCCAACAATGTATGTCCACAACATTCTATATGTACCATTTGTGGTAGCATGCAAGCCAGTCCCTTAGTTTAGGTTGTGTGACAAGTTGTTACTACTTGTGCGATGGGGATCGTGAACTGTGAAGGTTTTTTCACACCCTATAGATCCATAAGGTATCATCTTATGTAGTAGGGTCCTAGAAATAGGAGACCGCAGAACCCAAAAGAGATATTTAATATGCACCATAGTTAAACACGAAATGTCAGTGAGAGGGCGTTTGAATTTTAAAGAAGCGCTTTGCGATTTTAAGGAGACCTATCTTTACCCCATTAGTATACAAATTGATATTATTCTAGAGTGCACGTTCCTTCATAATTTTATTATGAATCTAACACCTACAGATCCATTGTTTGTTGTCCGACCTCCAATTGTGGAAGGGAATACTAACATGTTGGAGGATACTGAAGAGCACATTCAGTCTGTTTAGTCAACTCTGACATGGACTCCAAAGCAGGATGAGTTAAATAACGAGCATTGGGCAGCCTATAGCATTCATGGGCAGGCTCAAAAATAGACTGAGCCCACTTGAACATAATAAGAGTTGATTGTGTTAATTTACTTTCAGTTTTTATTCACTTGTATTTGTTATAAGTGCCAATCATAATTGCTTGTGTCACAATTCACTTGTGGTGTTCGTAGACATGTGCATGATTATGCAGTTGTGATGAGTTGTTTGGGTTGATTCACATTGATGTGTTTGTTGCTAATGAATACGAGTATCAAGATTTTTTTTATTTGTGTCTTATGTAATTCATCATGTAGGGATCAAGAAGACGACCATGATTTATCTTATCCTTTTGAGGGAGACATTGAAGCCCACCAAGACACTCTTTAGACTGGGATGTTCACGCAAAGGGTTAGTAATAATTTTTTCAAAAGCCCAACTACTCTAAAAAGCGGTCCTCTTCGAAACATTCAAGCAAGCCAATCGAATAAAAACCATCTAAAGATAGGAAGATATATTTCACTCTAGATAAAGAGAGAGCAATGGTGCAAGATTTGAAGGAGCTTGCTCTAAAAGGTTATAAGGTCACGAAAAGTGTGTTACTAGAAAAAGTCAACTAGTGTGCGGTAAGAATATTGTGGCAGAAAATGTTGAGAATAAGATGCACAACTGGAGCATAGATTGGCGCCTAATTCATGAGTTTACAAAACTCAGTGGAGCTTCAATTGATCAAGAGACGCATATAGTTATAACTGACAACGAGGAAATGTTGAACGAGTTTGCACAAGGTCAACTATTTTCACTTATTTTGGTACCTGAATTTATATGTATGCTAATACACTTAATGGAATTTGATGCAGGTGAACAGTAAATTCAAGAGCTTAAGGGGAAAATTAGTTCCACACTATAAGGTTTGGTGTGAATTCTTCTGTAAGTACCCAGTGATGTGCAAATATTAGCTGCATTTTAATTGCAAATGTACAAGTCGCACAAGTAATACAATAACGAGAAGAGTGTCAAACTACGAGGATTGTGGATGATAATCACCAAAATTAGTGAGATCTATGTAATTTGGCCTAAAGGAAAAAGGCAAGTACTAACCTACTAATAAAATAGGAAAAAGACTAAAATAAAGAAACTGAAAAACAGGGTACGCATGCGATCAATAATTGGATAGAAGATTTAGATCTAGTGACTTCACCATCTAATGAACTTAGAAGGTTTCTTTCTACATTAGTCTTAGGATTTGTTGTATTGTTATCTATCCTATTTTCCTCAACTAGACCCTTATCTCTATCGAGCCGTAAGCGTCCCTCTTTTGGTATATAAGCATGCTTCTCTTGATGTTACACTTGAATACACAGAAGGCTTTGAGTTTAGGGAATCCACACGCAGTAGCAATAACCCCATAGCTATTCTCATGCATATGGTAATTACGGTTGGTTATACCATTTCTAGCATGGTTTGTGTCTCTCGACCTCCCACCACACTTAGTGAACTCACAAATGTTAGCTAGATATATGCAAGTTAGAAACAAGCACAATCAAACCAAATAGCAACAACAACATTTCCAAAGAATTAAACATTAGAAATCCACATCTAAATTAACAAGGGTTGCATTGCTCTCATAGATAAGAGTTGTAGCCCATTGCTTGAGACATTCTAAGGCCACAACTAAATCCAAAAGTGGCTACATCAATACCCTAAATTAAAGTCTCAAGTCATACAAAAGATAAATGAAAGTTAAGTTCAAAGAGTCAAGAAAACCCCTCGGATGAATAGGGAGTCACCAGAGCTCCTCCTTCTTCTCCATGGCTCCTCTCCAAGTTCTGCTGTCTTGTGCCTCAGATCCTAGAAGGAATCTCCCTAGAATGGTTTGATGGGAAGAATTAGTACGAGACTCCAGGGGGAGACATCGTAGAATCATTCTTCTTCAGAGTGATAGGAAGAATTAATCCACGATTCCAAGGGGGAACGTTCCTAGAATGAGAAATGTTCCCATAATTCCAACCCCTCTAAGAACGAATTCTGTTTTGCTATCTCTCGTGAGATATGTTCGAAAGTTAGTTTCCTCGAGAAGCTTGTGAGAGATAGCGTTTTCGAGAAACTTTGACTTAGTTAGCTTCCTACAAGAGCTTTAGACAAGATATTTTCCCGCATGTGAGCAAAGGCAAAATGTTCATTCTATACTTTGCTTTGCAGTTTCCCGCCAAAACAAATATGTGACATCTAGATTGGACTGCGACTTGAAGATTTTGTGCTACGGCCTTGCAATAAAAATATTGTATTTTATGGGGCTTTTAGGGTCTTTTTCCTTTATTTTCTTCAGAAGGCCATTCATTGAGTGACCTGAAATTATAAACGGAAGATAATTGAGTATAAAATGTATGTCCCGCTATCAATATTGAACCAAATTTACCAAAATAATATACATAAAATAGGTATAAAATTGGCTCATCACCGAGCGCAAGGTGTAGGTGCCCAGGATCACACCGATGCTGAAGAGGACCGTTTTGAGGCCCCAAACCCCAACAATGAAATTGATATGGTGGACGCATATTTATCTGGTGGTAATGAGGAAGGAGGTGGTGATTTTCCCAAAAGAAGGAAATGGTTTCACCTGAAAGGTAACCTTCAACTGTGGACAGTGAAACGAGTGCTAGTCAATGCAAGCAGAGGAAGACCACTACTACAACAAGCCAGTCACACTAAGGTCGGGCACACACTTGAACATGTTGATGCTGTGTTTGGCAGAGCGAAGAAACTCTTCTCGGCACAAGAAGATAAATTGGTGGAAGAGTAAAAAAATATAGAAGACCACTAGGCTACTCAAAGATCTTGTTGAGTTTGATACACTGAACTTCTAGAATAAGGTGTACCTTGTAGATTACCTTGTTATAAACGAGAGGCAGTATTGCTTATGGCATAATCTGGAGCATGAAGGGCGTGATGATTTTATAACGCTATTATTCCGGGGCAAACTTTGTCAATGAGGCCCGTAGATTCAAGATAGTGCAATCTACCAGCTAGTGCAAACTACTTTGTGGACCATGTATTGTGTTTGGTTTGTCTTGTGAACATGATTTTTTTCGTTGAATTCACAGGGTGTTCTGAACTTCAATTTTTGAATGAACATGTTTTAGGGTTTAGGATGAGTATGGTTTTATGAAATTTGGTGTAATGAGCATGGCCTGAAACATTTACTTATGTGTCAGCTTTTATTAGGGTAGTAAAAAACTGTCTTTCGTGACAAAATTTGGACATGGTGTTCTATCAAATCACTATAGGCTTATTCTATTCAGACAAACACTAGGGCTCGAGCTGTTGTTTAGTTCACTTCAAATTTTGTCCCATACGTGATTGAAAATCATTATCTGAAACATGTACTTATAGAACATGGTATTATGTGTCTGTTTTTTTATGATAGCGAGGTACAAGATTGTCCAAAGAATATAATATGAACATCTTGTTTGTTCAACATTATGGATAGTAGGTTCGTTCAACATTGTCTCTGAACATGATACACATCCAAACACACAAAAACACGCCAATAGAGGATTTAGGCAAAGATAACATTGTTGGATGCACTGTAAACAATACATCAACGACATAACAGTCTAATCTTGATACACAGCCCCCCCAAAAGCTTTAGAGCTAGCATATGTCCAAAATCACTAAACATATATTAAAACCTACATGAATACTAGAGTTATAAAAGGGGGGGAGGGATAACTGTTATTCCACTTCCCAAACCCACCCTTAGGGAATTCCTTAGCTTCATGCTTGACTTAACAAAATTTTGTTGTTGAGATAGAGGAAATACTTTAATAAATAAAGATACATAGGCTGATTAAGTAGGATAGGAATCTGTTGATGTGGGAGGCAAAAAATCTGGCAAAGGGCCCACCAAAGAAGGCCTATTTCACGAGAAAATAAGGATACCACAAAGTCACCTCTAAAGGAAAAACTCATAGACCTCATTGATCTCCCTCTAACCTACTTTGTTAGAGGTCGAGGAAGATAACCTCGGTCTAACATTCGAGGATAATCGCCTTGGTTATGCATCCAAGGAGAATCACCTCAGTTCCATATCTGAGGACTCTGCGCAAAAAGGCGTCCACATACATCTTCTTCTTCCTCCACCCCCTGCAAAAGTCTATTGCACCACAAATAAGCCTTATCTACTTAAAGCCCTCCAAGGTGACCGGAAACTACCTCTGCCACCAGATAAAGAGATAACACACAATGGTCATCGCCCACAAGTGAGCTAGTCGATTTCCTGTTATATCTCGAGCGATGTTACACTACCATCAAGAAATGGGCAATAACCCTCATAACTGCATCCTGTAAGCTCCAACACTACTTTCAGAAGTACACTGATCAGGTTATCACCAACTAGCCCCTTAGGTAGATATTAACCAGATTTGATGCCTCAGAAAGATTGATAAAATGGTTACTCGAGTTGAGCCAGTACGATGTGCATTACAAATCTCGAATAATACTCAAAACACATGTGGTAGTGGACTTTGCTGCTGAAAGCACCCGAGGAGGAGAAAAAGACTTTGAGTTATGGATCTTGTATTCAAATTGATCCTCTGTAACTCTAGCCATGAGGAATCCAGGGTCGTTCTTAGTAACTCCAACGGATTGTAGTTAGCCCTCTACCTAGAATTTCTTGTCATCAACAATGCAGTGGAGTATGAAGCATTGATACAAGGACTTCTGTTGGCCAACTACCTGGGTATACAATGACTCATGGAGCATATGGATTCAGAATAGGTTAGAGCACATTACCAAGGCACCTTTGAGAAAAAGGAGCTCATGCTATTGATCTACCTCCGAGAACTCAAAGGACAAGTAAAGAAGTTTGTCAACTTCAAGGTTAAGCAAATTCCACAAGAAAAAAATTCCTTGGACAACCTACTCGCTCGAGTAGGGTCCGTGTGGAAGAACAAGGACATAAAAATAGTGGATATCCAAATCTTGTTGGGCCCAACCATCAACCATACCCCGACGTAAACTTCATCGAAGAGGAACCCACACGAAAAACTTGGAAGACATTCTTGATAATTTTCTCCTCCATGGGGTGCTTCCACCCAAAGACAAAGAGAAGCACCACATCATAAACTGTGCCAGTAGGTTTGCTTGGAGCAATGGAGACTTGTATAAGAAAACTTGGGAAGGACCATACTTTAAATGCATATAGGAAAAAAATGTCAAACATGTCCTCTGGAGGGTGTACGAGGGCACGTGCGGTGGACACTAAGGCGGGCGATCTCTTGTCCACCAGACCTTAAGGTAGGGATATTTTTGGCCTACGATGAAAGAAGAAGTCGCAGAGTACGTAAAATGTACCCTTGATTTTAAGCCTCAGAGAAGTTACAACATCAATCATCCACCCCTACGAGGATCATTCCCATTGTCTGTCCATTCGATCAATGGGGAATTGAGGTCGAAGGACCTTTGTCACAAACCACCAGGTAAGTTTATAATTGTAGCCGTGGAATTCTTCAACAAGTGGGTAAAAGCAGAAGCTCTTTCCGGCATTACCGAAGCCGAAGTCATAAGATTCATCTGGAAAAACATAGTGTACTAGTTTGGGGTCCCCCTTATCCTGATATCTGACAATGGTGCATAGTTCCAAGGGAAGCGGATGCACGACTGGTGCGAGGACATCGGATTAAAGTAGAACTTCACATCAGTGTACAACCCCCAAGCTAACAGGAAGACAGAAGTCACCAATAGGACCAACTGAAGTAAATGTTCGAGGATAGTAAAGGAGGATAAGAAAAAGAATTATCCCGGGTGCTCTGGAGTTATCGAATAACTTGATGAACAATAACATAGGAAACTCCTTTCATCCTTATTTATGGATACGAGGTCGTGGCTCTTGTAGAGCTCGCAATCCATACACTATGCTTCAAAATTAAGGAGAAGAAAGAAACAGAGATGCATGCTACTTGAACCTCAAAATGCTCAAAGAGAAAAGAGCGCGAGCCAAAGGCAACATCCGTGGGTATCAAGACTTTGACTAAGCGAGACAACGACAAAAATGTAAGGACCAAAGTTTTGAAAAGTGAGACTTAGTGCTCCAGAAATGCAAGAAACGCTTAGGAAAGCCGGGGCCAAAATGGAAAGGCCCATACCGGGTAGCAGAGGCCAAAATCAACGAATCTTTCCTGCTGCAGACAATGAAAGGGTGTACCTTCCGAAGACCATGGAATGCCAACAAATTCAAGAAGCACTATCAATGAAGGGACCCACTTCTTTCTATCTTCTATTAGATTAGATAAAAATTATTTTTCTTGTTTTAAGGTCTCAACGAGCAGTAGGCATGGTCCGAGAGTGAGAGTAAGATGAATATTGTGAATTCTCTCAAAGCTGAAGAACAGCCAAACTTGGTTGAGGCCTCCCCATCCATCTTATATCCTTGCTACCTACATCTATAATTACTACAATTTTTGCAAGTGTTATTTGCAAGAAAAATGACAACATATGAGCAACTCTCTATTCTGAGTGAATCTCGCAGGTGAAGAACTTTTGGAAGATGCCACCAGAGTCCCCGCGAGAACTAGCATACAAAGTCCGCTTGAGATAACTAAGGGGTTGAGTTGAGGGACCTACATGCTCTCCTTGAAAAGAAAGAAAAGGACGTCACAAAGCTAACACAACTCCTTGCGCAAAAAGAAAAATAATTGGGGAGGTTAACGCCAAACTCCAACATGAGAAATGGGAAACCCCGCACAAAGGAGAATTCATACTCCTTGTGCCAGTTATGAGATGGTTGTTGTGCTCATTAGAGGAAAAGGTATAATATCCCCTCGCGCTCGAGGTGTTTCACTGGTATAATAATATAGGGCATAACCGAGGGACACCCCCTCACGACCGGAGAAGAGACTCGGGGTTCAATAATATAAGGAAAGAAATGCAACACCCCATCTCATCCGAGGGTTTTCACGGGTTCAATAATAGATGGCACAACTGAGCAACACTCCCTTTTTTTTGATAAATAATAATGAATTAATAAATATCGAGAGTTACAAATGATGGACATGTCTCTCCTTTTATGTGGAGATGACATACCAAGCTACCGAAGTACAAACAAGTCCATTATATATGTAAGAAAAAATATATATAATCACAACCGAGAAGGAATTGTAGTGTGGCTATCCCATGTTTGGATCAGACGCTGCATCTCGTTCCATCATTAGAACTAGTTGCCAAATCATCGCCTCATCTGATTCCCCCCCGCAAACACCCAGAGACTGTGCTAGCGACAAAATATATTCAGCCTCCTCCCTTACCGAGGGACACCCCCTCACGCCCGGAGAAGACACTCGGGGTTCAATAATAGAGGGAAAGAAATGCAATACCCATCGCATTCGAGGGTTTTCATGGGTTCAATAATAGATGGCAGAACTGAGCTACAATCCCTTGTGCATAGGGAAAACGCTCGAGTTTAATAACATAGTGGTAGAACAACATGAGTAGTTAATCATTATTTCCCTCATAATTGGGGAATGGGAAAAAATCTGGAAAGAAAACAAGAGGAGTGATTATCCTCGAAAACAAGAGAGGTGATTATCCTCGAAAGCAAAAGGGTTGATTATCCTCAAAAACAAAGGGGAAAAGTTCATTATAACGCGGGTCGATTGCCCAAACTTCCTTTGAAGCTATTTCAATTCCAGGTCATAAGGTTTCCTTTAATTAAGTAAAGATATCTCAACACCCAACACTGGGGTATTTGCATAAAACAAATGGAAGGAGCAAGTGATTCTTGCTCTTATCTCAAGAGGATATTATCTTCTAATGAAGCAATGAACATGGGCAAGACTATACATCTATTTATTTTACAGGTAACCACACTCCTTAGAAAATAAAGGAATATTACCAGACAAAAGTTTATACAAGAAAGGCAACTTTCTACAACTTCCTACGGAAAGTGCCTATCCAACCATGCCTCCTTTTCCAAAGAGCTTTATGAACATGATTCGGGAAGTAAGTTCGACCTTTCAACAGACGAGGGATCCTCAAAATTCATGTTTGTTTGGATGTCTGTAAGTGACTGCCTATACTTCACACCAATCCAATTTAGCTGCTTGATAAGGCGCCACTAGTGTTGAATGTCAAACTACGACACATCCTTAAGAGAAATTTGATTGAAGAAATGACATTTGAAGCATTCTTTGAGGTATTCACAACACTTAAGATTAATCGCCTTGAGTACCGTATTCTGGGGTTGAAGTTGGCAAGTTAATTGGGCTCTTGTTTTTTCATATATTTCACGCACCTATTATGCCCCTGCCAAGCGGTGTATTCTTGCGTCTCCTTCCCAGTTCTTCACGAAGACGCTTCAACAAAACCTGATCCTATATCGAGGAAGCTCCCACTTGAGGCACGAGAATGGAGGACGCAAGATTATCCTTCTTGGTTGGGATACTCTCTCCTTCCCTTCCCCACCACCACCACCCCCGCCAAATGAGTGAGAATGCTTTGAAGGCACCAGTGTTAGGGGCAATGGCGGGGGTGCACTTACTTGACAAATATTCGAGTGCCCTTTGAAATAGGACATCTCAAGAGACAAACTCGGGGTCAAACCCAAAGGCGCTGAGGTCCCTGCTTCACATCCTCGTAAGAGAACAATTCCAATACCAAAAGCTACTTGAACAGTTTTGCCTCCTCTTGCAACTTCGTTGCAGCCGTCAGAACTACCTTCTAATCCAAAACTCCGATGCATAAGTCAAAGTAAACCTATTAGATGGATAACATGAGGGCCATCCTATTTCAAGTTATACAAGCCACCCTACGGAGAGACATTGTAAATCCTCATGAAGGCTCTTGCAAAATAGACTAAGTTTTGTTCCTAGATTTTCCACGCTTCCACAATGGAAAAATAAAAATCCGGTCCATCTAGGACGAGTGTACACAAAGAAGAAATCAAACATCCAGCCATCAGGAAATATTAGAAAAGTGGTCATTATTTCCATCACAGTATGCGTGAGCCGACAATCACCGACCCCGAAGAGGAGGAGGGATCGGAAAAATAGTGAAAAAGGTATGAACTACCGGCGGAGTAGATTTTACCTTCAGGAACTCGCAGACTACAGGAAGCTACCTAGGGCCAATTGGAAATGGTTTTTTCGGCAGGAACGAATGAAACTCCTTATTGGTGGAGCCAAAAGAAAACGTAGACCTCCTATGAATAGGTCCTCAAAAATGGTAAAATGACTGGACAGAGGGTGAAGAATATTTTTCTAAGGAGACAGTGCAACCAACAAGTAATTGAGAGGGATATGATACCTTCGTTGCATCTCCCTTAACTGCTCTGAATTCATGGTCGATTGAATCAACGAAAAAAACTCCAAACCCGTCGAAGCAACTGAAAAAGGAATAATCACAAGTTCTTCCACCGACAACCCTGTCTCGCGTTACAACAAGCTTTCCCGATGCCTACCCCCCTCTGGTTATGGAATAAGTTGGCCCAATGAAAGGGGCCGACAGTCAAAAATCCTCTCTCAAATTTAATGCTTGCATGGTGCAGCCATCACTCAAAAATCATAATCCTCATAATACAAAACGGAAGGAAGGAATGAAATTAGACAAAGCTGGAATGAGTAAAACCCTTGCAGCAATATTAAAAACAATTTTGCAATATAAGAGGATTGTCACGCTCAGCAGTCCAAAAAGATCATAGAAGGTGAAAAGTCACAGAAGTGAAATCGTGATAAAAGAATTTGGAGTAAATGAATAAGGCGAACAAATTAGTAAAGTTCAAGGTCTATAATTTTATAATCCTTAAACTTAGGGGACTCATAATTTGAGAGGCAAAACATCCGGCAAAGATCCACAAAAAAAGCCCATTTTATGAGAAAATGAGGAACACCGCAAATCCGTCTCCAATAAAAAAACTCGTAGACCTCGGTGATCTCCCTTGAACCCACTTTGTTAGAGGGTGAGAAAGAACACCTTGGCCGAACATCCGAGAAGAATGACTTCGGTCATTCATTCGGGGACTCTTTGGGAAAAGTCGTTTACAGACATCCCCCCAATAAAAAATCCCGCTCCATCTGCCAACAAGCCTTATTCACCACTAACCCCATCTGAGGTGATAGGAAAACGATCTCTGCCATTCAACAACAAGATAGCACGCAATTGCCATTGCCCACAAGCAGGTTAGACGGTTACCTATTACATCTTGACGAAAAAAATCTTGATACCCCTTGTAAATTCTATATGTAGTCCTAGTTTGCCAGTGTAATGGACAAGCAAATATGGAAAATTAAAGTTGGGGCACCCTAGGTCACATCGCACACCCGCACTGCGATAATCAACAAGTTACTCTGCGCCCTCTATTTTGGGAGTTGTTTGGTATAAATTTGATGGAACGTTTTTCTTTGGTTGCATCCCCGTGTCGTATAAGAGTCACTTCCATGTATTAGGTTGATCACTCTTCTGATCTACTTTTTGGATATTTTTGTATTCAATCACTAGATTCTAGTCGTGCATAGAACAATTCAAAAATCCGAATCCAAGTTTGATTGAAAAAAAAAATTGTGATTCGGATTCGGATTTGAAGTTTTATTTTTGGAAATCTAATTTTTTAATATTTTTTATAAATCAAAATAAAAAAATATATATTGACTACTTAGAGAAAATTGAAGCAAAATAAAAAAAAATTAGCACAAATATAAACATAATAAAAACATCAAAACTTAGTCAATAAGAAAAAATAAATTTTAAATTCTAAAACTTAAACTCTAAATCCTTAAATATAAATATTAAATTCTAAACCATAGAACTACCCCAAAAACTTATGTTTATACAAACTTAACCAAAACTATTAATATTGAATAGATGAAATCATAAACCTTAGAAAAAAAAATTGTAAATCCCAAACTTAAACCCATGATCCTAAACTCGGAAAATGATATAGCGCAAGAATTTTACCTCAAGAATTCACAATAATGATGGACCCTACCTGTTAAATATCAAATGGACGATTGTGATTGGTGTTTGACACGTGGGGATTAGTGTTTCAGGCGTGGTCCGTCATTCTTGTAAATTATTGTCGTAGAATTCTTGCGCTATATCATTTTCCTCCTAAACTCTCAAACTATTCCCAAATAAAAATATTTTTTTATAGACTTAACTAAATAAATATTAATTTTGAATATATTATATATTTTTTTATTTATAAAAACGAATATGCAATAGCAACTTCAATACAAATAACATGCTATTAAATCAAATTAACAAATCCGAACTCAAGCTAACATCCAATTTAATATCAATTATGCATTAATCATTTAATAATTAAAAAACCTATCAATTGCAAGTTGATTTTATAAAAGTTATCATTTATCCCCAATTTTTTTTTATCTGAAATTCAATCCAATATATAGATAAATTTGTCATGATTGAGATAATGAGAATATTTCTTATTTGATCTAATCCGATCCAAAATATGAAGTCTAAATCCAAAATATGATTTAGATTATCCGATTTTAAATGAATTATATATATATATATATATTATTTTTCAAATTCAAATCAAAAAATCTGCTTATATACTCCTCATCCGATCCGATATCGTATGGTGCTTTATTACTAGTATGTTCAATATCAAAACAAAATGATTGAAATGGCCACTGCGTCATCCAAGGGCGGATCTAGGATTTATTTTTAGGGGGGGGCTAAAAATTTTTTTTAGGGTACACAACAAAAAAATTTAGTAGTGTAAATAAAATATTTTTTTAGAGAAATACAATTCTCAATACATA
>JAOWBN010176082.1:0-17839 GCA_028565015.1 Pinguicula moranensis
ATGTCTTGGTCAAGATAAGACAAATCCCATGAGATAAGAGAATTACCTTATAAGACTTATCCTTATCTAGCATTTTTTCTTATCTCTCCTATCTAGATTAGATCATTTTTCTTTTTGCACATATCTAAATTAGGTTGTTTCATAGTATTAGAGATCTACCTAGATGAGGATCTCGTGCCCCCCTTCTCCTATAAAAGGGTGCACGACTTCAAGCTTGAGAGATACTTTTTTTTTTATTAAGTTTTTATGATAAGTATTCTCTTTGAGTTTCTAACCTTCTTCGATTTTACTTTTTTCTCTTGTTGAGTTCAGTAACTTCATATGTTGGGACTTATCATTCGAATCTTGGTTGGTAATCCAATACATCCAGGAAGTTATTTGTGGCGTTTCGTTCTACAAAACTGTAACTTTTGTTGGGTGACACAAATCGTGTTCATCAAGCATAAAGAACAACAAAATTCGTCCTTCTTCTTTCATGAAGTATCGATCATTTGTGGAATATTGACACAAGTTCGTCAAGGGTTCACATCAGATGGTTTATAAATGAAAGTTTTCCGAATATGCATGATTTATGCTGTAAGTTATAAATTATCAAGATGATACTTTTGTCTATCTCATCTTGTATGAGATTATTAATATCATTGGGCCCCTTGATGCAGTAATAATTGTTATGCATGCATTTGTGATTATGGAATAGTTACATATTAACAATTATGTATTGAAGAACAAGAAAGTAATTAATGGTCAAGGATTACACATTCCTACGTTTGATATTAATTATTGGATATTAAGTGATGAAAGAATTAATAATAAATTACATTAAAGGATCACGATATGTCTATATCAAATAGGATCATAATGCATTGTTAGATGCCGCTTAAGATTTAAAAATTAATGAGATTAATTTATTATCGATTTAGATATGGATCCTACTGGGTCGCTCCATTTGACGAACTGGAAAATGAAGAATTAATTATGTGAGACATAATTAATTGTACGAATGGATCAAAAATTGGGTCGTGATGAATTAATTAATTCGATAACCCGAATACGAGAAATATTGAGTTTCGATGGGACCAACTCAATTTATGGTTACTGTGCTCGATTTAATTGAGCCCAGCACACAGGAAGTCAGAAATGGGCTTGATTAAATCAAGCCCAATTTAAATAAACTATTGGGCCCAAATCATGAGCCCAATAGATCACTTATAACACGTGAAATGTGATTTCATGTATGAGGAGATAAGGGACGCGAGATTTTCGTTTTCCGACTTCTCGACCGAAAAAACGCCCAAGAAAAATATGCTCGTCCTCCAGCCGTTTTTCCGGCTCCGAGGTCACCGGAATCAAGGGTCTAGCAGCCCCTTTTGTTCGCCAAGGAGCGCTCTTGGTGGAGAACCTCTACTTTGAGGTTTTGTGGTTCACGGTTTCTGTTTGATTCGCACGGGTTCTTCAACTCCTGCTCTATTTTGAGGTTAGTAAGCTAACCCTTGATCTAAGAACATGAATTACACAAATTAGTGGCTCGATTTCACGTTGGTTTCAGATTCAAAAGTTTTCGAAAAAATTTCGAAGTTGAACTTGAATACTACAACATATTCTCTCTTATTGTTATCTCATCACTTTCAAGGAAGATATTTGAGTTGTGGAATTATACAAGGACTCTGCTAATCTCCCGTTATTCGTGTTCGTAGCATATTCAACAGAAGAATACAGTTCTATCACGTTTCCGCACCAATAGAGGTAACGACACCCTATTTCAATCTACAGTGGTATCAGAACTATGTTAGTTATTGATTATGCTCGAACCATTATTTGTTAATCTATTTCTTTTAAATTTGAAACTGTCAATTATATGATTATTCGATAATTTGTTTTGCACCTCTATGATGTCTTGCCGTTGTGTTTCTTAGGTTAGAATTTCAACAATTAAGAATTTGTTTCTTTCGTAAGAATTCATAGGAGTCGTAAGAAATCATAGTCGTGAATCCTCACGGTTAATCATTCATAATAAACCGTGAGTCATAAATAGAACACTAGGAGTTGTAAGAATTCGTGAGGATTCATAATTCTTCACGTCAGGTGTTTATACGAATTCATAATTTTCATAAGCAACATTACGTAATTAAGAACTATTTTGTTTTTTAATTTGTTTCTTACAAACTATATCTTACAAACATGATTTGTTTCTTACTAATTATGTATTAAATATGTTATTAAATTATAAATTCAATTGATAATTAATAACTACTTAGTTGTTATTTTATTACTTGTGGTATCCGACTACAGTCGTAACCCTAAACCCTAAAACATAGTTAATTATCAGTTTAAATAGAATATCTGTTATTCTAAATGTATCATGTTATTGCTTTTATTCACAATATTTATTAACTATGTGTTAATATTTTATTGTTAACTAAATATCAATAAATTAATTATTCTAAATTATCCATTAAATTCATGTTTATTATTCTGAATATTTTAAATTATTAGATTAACTATGCATTGGATTGACTATGTGTTGATAATTCAATTAATAATCATTCAGAATTATGTCAATAATATGTGTTATTTATTCTAAAATTTTCACTTAACTATGTGTTAATATATGTTGACGAATATTCTGAATATTTTTGTTAACAATTCCTTGAAATTAATTATTTTATTTTAGAATTTTCTAATTATTATGAATATTTTAAGTGTGTTAAAATTTCGTAAATGAGTTTTATGAACATAAATGTGTCTTATGTTTATTTAAATTATTATGTGTTAATTAGAATAAAATTTTAGTTTTTTATTAACTATGTTAATAAATTTAATATGTTAAGTATGTATTTTATTCTGCCTTCATCATTAATTATATGTTACTTACCATGTCAAAGAAGGTTCGCAACAACCAGAGTGACTGTCTAATGGTTTTTAAGTGAGACCTTTGTGACTCTACCAAATATCTGAGTCCTCACGTGGAATAGTGAGTACTGTCTAGGAGGTTGATTTTCGAGTGGGACCATTGTGACCCCACCGGCTACCTGGGCGCTTGTTGAATCGGTTTAGGCTTTTTAGGCTGAATATTTTAACTACGTGTCAAATTAAAATTGTTCTGTGTTAAGAAATTAATTGTGCTAATTAATTTAGCAATAAAATTTTTGTGAATTAATTTTATTTCATGATGATTAAATTTTCTTAAAATATTTTTATTATATCTCATGTGATGATTACGAGCCTTGCAAAAATTTTGAACGTGTTGTATGATCAAATTTTTTTTTTTAAAAATATAATTTAATTTGTGCCTAATATCCTTCAATTTTTAAAAAAAAAATATATACTTGTAGATATGACATCCCCCTATTTGATTAATTAGATCTCTTCCAATGATAAGTTTAATGGAATGAACTACGACATCTAGCACAGAAAGATTTATTATCTCCTAACTGAGAAAGATTTAGTATCTCCTAATTAAGAAAGATTCAATATCTCCTAACTGAGAAAGATTCAGTATCCCCTAACTGAGAAAGATGTCTTAGAGCACATTACCACTGGTGAACCCGAGAAACCAAGCGATCCAAAAAAAATTGGAATATAAGAGGTAGAAGGCCACTTATGATGAATGTTTCAATAAGGATCGCTCTATACGTTGTACTATGTTGTACTAGCACGGTTGAACCCGAGAAAACAAGTGATCTGGAAAATCCAGAATATAAGAGGCAGAAGGCAGCTTATGGTGAATGGTTCAAGAAGGGTCGTTCTGCATGTTATACTATGTTATATTGCATGCATGATGATCTGATTGGATAATTCGAGGTACATTCCACAGCTAAAGCAATGTGGGATAGCCTTAAAGCAACTTTCGGTCAAACATCAGCTACAAGGCTTCATACATTGCATATGAACTGACTACAGTACAAGATTGATTCGAGTCGACCTGTGCTCGAACACATTGGCACCATGACTACAATAATGAGATCTCTTAGTGTGTGCTTGCAAATGCTTATGCTTTTGCAAAGCACTTTTCAATGGATATAATCCAAAAAAACTTATTTGTAGAAAAATGCAGTGTGTTTGCAAGAAATTGCGATGCTACATAAAAAAATTACAATGATAGTGTTTGCAAATATTTTTAATTGTAACTAGATTTTCTTATATTTATGAAAGAAAATTTTAATTATACCCTTCAAGAAATATTTATGAAGTATAGTTTTGGATTATGAAATATTTATTAGGATAAAAATATCTTAAATATGTATTTTACAAATTTACAAAAATGCCACCATCTAATTTCCCACCACAGAAGCACCTATCTACCTACTTCTGGATTATGGTTTAATTAGCTTTCTCAACGCCGAAGTAAAAGCAGAAGCAGATTTTACAAACACTCAAAAAATGAAAACTGTGGTTGAACCATCAACAGCAATTTACAAAAGCAGTTGCAAACACTGCCTTAGTATGAGCAGGTTAATAATTTGACACTTACAAACTCCAACTTCGTGATGGAAACACACTCCATTGCATGATACTATTTATGTACAAGGGGTATGATGTTGCTTGGTTTATGTTGTTTCCTTATTACAACTTGATTTTTCATTTAATTTTAGTCCTAGAGATTAAAAATTGAGTATGGTGATGATGTGTTTGGTCACGGTTCTTATAAACATGGATTTTGTGTTTTTGATTTTTTTTTTGCCAAATTTTCATTAATTAAAATATTTACAAATTTGTACAAATTATAAGAAAGTAAAAAAGACAGATCCTAGATCCCCCCCGTTGTTTTTGACTTAGATGAGATTTATGATAATAATAGTTCATCGCTTGCTTTGGTTTCAAATGCTGATATTTTTTCTGAATATATTAAATGGTATGCTAGACTTGGCCACATTGGTCAAGCCATGTTAAATAGACTTGCTAAGGAAGATCTATTAGCTGACAAGGCTAACAGGAAGCCTTTTGGTAAGGGTTCTAGAGTATCAAATCCTTTGGATTCAATCCATTCCGACATTTGCAGGCCCATGAATGTGAAAGCACGTCATGAGGTTTCATATTTCATCACTTTTATAGATAACGACTCGCGTTTAAGACATGCGAATTTGTTGTCTCACCATTATGAAATGCTTGATGTGTTCAAACGCTATATAACGAAAGTAGATTGGGATGGGTTACTTGCAGTTGCGAATACGTCAAAATGGCGGAAGGATATTTGGGACATAATTTGCTCATCACATGGGTTTAATTCTGGATTGATACAACAGGTTGACTCGGGAATGGTACGCTTTTTTGGGAGTCAATGTGAGGAGGGGTCATTCTACTCGACAAGAAGAAGGTTGTATTTGGTGGCAGCGGATAAATTCTATTGTTGAGTCAAAATGGGTGTTGCAAAATAATGTATGGATATTGCAATGGCAGTGGAATTGTCCCAAGAGGTTTTGAGATGGAATCACTGGGTGAAATTGTTGAGTATCTACAGGACTACGAACTGAGGCTAGGAGATGGTTTGATCAACCTTCAAGAAGATATTCAGTCTGGCCAGGTTATGTGGCTCTCCGTAGAGATCTAGAGTTGGATACGACTGCATATCATTGGCTTTAATCTGGGGTAGGAGATCTCCTTTTCATGTGATGGTTTTTTGTTGGAGGATGATACAAAATAGAATTACAACGATGAAGAATCTAGTATATCAGGGCATTGATATAGCCCCAGAGGCTACATGTTGTGTGTTTCGTAAAGATGATTGTGTGGAGCTTGTGTTTTTTGATGGGTTTTGAGTATGTGGGATTGATTTTGTTGTTACCGCACTTTATGGCTCAGATGTAAGAAGATCGGAGTTGTTGCAAGTTATGTGGTATTGCATAGTCTAGTATATCTGGAAGGCCTATAACGGGGTAATTTCAAGATCATCCATTTGAT
Organism: Pinguicula moranensis; assembly: GCA_028565015.1. Classification (NCBI taxonomy): domain Eukaryota; kingdom Viridiplantae; phylum Streptophyta; class Magnoliopsida; order Lamiales; family Lentibulariaceae; genus Pinguicula; species Pinguicula moranensis. The sequence goes on from JAOWBN010176082.1 coordinate 5,899, forward strand.
GGTTCAAAGACACTAGAGTTGATACAAGTACAAGTATGATTATTGGTATACAACGTACGAAAAGTCAAGTCATCAGCTGGAGTAACAATTTTGGATTGGTTAAGATTTATAGGCATTGTGTTAGCTTGTTTAAACCTCCATGAATGGGGATTGTAGGTGTATCATATGGTGGTGTGTTGAGGGGTTAGCGCACCCATTGTCATCTGTAACATTATTTTTTGGTGTTGTTGATTGAAGTTGTTACTTATCAAAACAAATAAGGAAAATATTATAAGTTTGAACTTTGATTTGAATGTGGGGGAGCGATCGGGTTGAAAAGGTCATCCTGTCTGTTTCATTTGAGTGAGTGATGCTAGGCGCTAACCTGACATGATCCATTAGTGCGGTAACTTGACACGACCAACACACACAAAAAAAGGATATTTCCATTTCATTATTGAAAATATTCTTTTAATAACAAAATTAATGAATAATTAATATCAATGCAGTCGGCGCCAATAGACTCTATATCAATTCAACACTGATCGGTTGGCTCACTCGCCCCTACTCATCGGGGAGTACTGACCTGCACACTGGTTGAGTCTAACCCTTCCAATTGGAATCTCTATTTTAAATATAAAAGGAGTATCTTATATATCTATAGGGATTTGATCCCCTTATCCATTAAAATGATCCACTTACCCATTAAAATACCATATATATATATATGGGTTGAGATCCTCATACGCTTATTTATACCCATTAACATACATTTGATCCTGGCCGTTGATCTTAATAGAGATCAACGACCAGATTAAAACCTGGCCGCACAAAACATCAAACGCGCAGAAAATCAGATTTCTCCATGTGATTCCCTCGCTCGACTGGCCGCCCAAATCAAAAGACCGACTGGAGAAACCCTCGCGCGACGCCATTTCCCAACCCCATCTCCAATCTACCGTGATTTCACAGGTATTCGAGTTGAGTGCTTTATCTCTTGCGGAATTGTAGATCTATTGTAGCTCCAGCGGCTGGAGGAGAAGACGGCCGAGAGGAGAACTTTATCTGCATTTTCAAACCCACTTAGGCGCAGTGGCCAAGTTTCTCCACGAACGCGCCTGGTATAATCATCAATCTTTCTCCACGAAATCCTTCTGCGCAGAAAAATCCTTCTTCACAACCCATCAGTGCAGTGGCCGAGTTTCTACGGAAATGTGCCTGGTATGCTTCTTCTCACTCTGGCAGACGAAGTTCATTAGAAATGATGGGTTGATTTTTTTTTTATGGGTTTGTGTGTGGGGTTGGGGTAGGGGGATTGCTTATTTTGTTCAATATTTGCCTACTTTATCTGCATTTTTCAATTGATGGTTCATTGATAAGTTGTGATTATGCAATTTCATTGTGTGTGCTGAGCGATCAGTTCATTGTGTTTGAAGACTAGGTTTTAGTTACTATGATCTATTTCAGTGTGAAAGTTTATGTTGCTTATTTCAGTGTGTGTTTTAGCCCACTTTAGCTGCATTTTTGAACTGATGTTTCGTTGATAAATTTTAATTCTTCAATTTCATTGTGTGTGTTGGGGTGATAGATCAGTTTAGATGGTTTCAAGATTAAGTTTCATTTCGTATGATGCGTGATGCGTTGAGAAATTGTTGAAATTTGTGCAGGTTTCTGGTGGCCTGATGCGTGATTCCAGAAAACATGCATTTGAACTTATTTTAGCTTGATGTCAATCGTTGGAGGATACTGATTTTCTTCACTTTGATACCATCCCCGCAGAAGAAGCGATGGCTGATGCTTCAATGGAAGTTGGTAAGTGTTGATTTTCAGGATTTAATTGAAATTGCTTGTTTCTTATCGTGTCTTTTGCGGGAAATTTGGGGAGTAATTTTATATCTATGAAGACGAGGATCCACAAATTGTTTAGTTTGGAATACGGTCAACATTTATGTTTTACTTTGTTGCTATTCATGTTACTTCTTGTCCTACATTGAACTAATCTTTTCCTACATCACTCATTTACATGTACTGTTAGTCTTAAACCAACTGATGGTTTCTTCAAAGTAAGCCAATCACATTCATGGGAGAATCACTGGGCTTCTTCTTGCCTCCACAATATACAGGTACAGGCAGAGATAATAAACCCAGACAAATAAATCTTTCTAGATCATATTGAAAATCTTTGGTTGATGTATTTTCTTTGCTTGTTGGAAGAAGAATTGTAATTGCTTCGTGTTTGTCTGGAAGCTTGAAGGACTGATTTTAATTGCTTTGTGTTTGTCTGGAAGAAGAATTGTAATTGTAATTGTAATTGCAATATATCTTCATCCTGATAATGTGTATTGAACTGTTGTTTAGATTGATCCTGCTGCTGACTCCAAGCTATAACAACTCCAACTGGAAGAGTTATCCATGGAAGAGTTATTTGAGTTAATATGTAAAAATCTAGCTAGCTGCATATCATGCACTTCGGTTGTAAAGCTACGGTAGTTTGGTGAATCTAGTGGAACTTGCAGAGACTCTCTAGTTTCGTTATCTTTGGGTTTTCCAATTGTTAGTTTCAAATCTAACTGTGTACTTCTTGTGTCAAGAATAGTACTTTCACAGTTCATATTCCTGGCTAGGCACACAAAGTTGTTTATTCCCATTTGAGCTCAAAGAGATCAACTATTGAGTATTTCAGTTCCAAAAGTAGCAGTGTCATATGTCACACTATAATACATTGAACAATGAATGAAGTTAAAAGTTGACAGTCAAAACAACTCATAATTACTCAGCTAAACAAAATAACTCAATCCTGATTTCGTAGTATATGCATTGTCACGATAAATCACTCAATCCTGATTTCATATTCATGGTCTGTTATTTCGTACAAAGTACACACAACTGAAGATTCTCAAAAGGAAGAATGTCTCCCTTTGAGCCTCTCCAAATCTGAAATGGGGACCTCCATTCCAACACGTGCGAGGGTATCCTATTGATAAAAAAAAGTGGTTGTCATCACTGCTTGTCCCCATAAGTACTTAGGGATATTCATAGCAATCATCATACTTAGATCAACTTCAAGAAGATGACGATTTTTCCTCTCTGCCATCCCGTTTTGCTCTGGTGTATATGGACATGTAGTTTGATGTTGGATTCCATGCAATGACAGATACTCTGCAAAATTGTCTGTTAGTCTATTCCATTGTCTGACCTTAATACTTTCACGGTTGCTCCATACTGTGTCTGAATGCTTTTATAGAAATCTTTAAAACATCCAAACACCTCACTTTTCATCTTCATTAGATATAGCCAGGTAACCCGAGAGTAATCGTCAATGAAAGTCACAAAGTATCGAAATCGATTGACTGCTATGGTGAGACACGGGCCCCATACATTAGAATGTACTAACTCAAAAGCACAAGAGCTCCTGCTATCCGAGCTGACGTACGAACTCCTAGTATGCTTTTCCAACTCACATACATCACACGAAAGTCTATTTTTGTCAACCTTCGTAAACACATGAGAATATAATCGACTCATAGTTGAGAATGAAGGATGACCCAATTGCCTATAATAAAATAAAAAAAAATTCCTCTGCACTTCTGCTATTGCTATATGTCTCAATCAAGGTTGAAAGAGCTGAATCCAAACCTTTTCTATCAATGTACCATAAGTCATTACGCCATGTCCTAGTCCCAAGAATCCTGCCTGTCCTCTTCTCCCTGAAGATCACCTGAGGAATATAAAAAAAATAGGTAAGTCAATGAAAGTCACAAAGTATCGAAATCCATTGACTGCTATGGTGAGACACGAACCCCATACATCAGAATGTACTAACTCAAAAGCACAAGAGCTCCTGCTATCCGAGCTGACATACAAACTCCTAGCATGCTTTTCCAACTCACATGCATCACACAAAAGTCTATTTTTGTCAACCTTCGTAAATAGATGAGAATATAATCGACTCATAGTTGAGAATGAAGGATGACTCAATTGCCTATAATGAAGTAAAAAATTTCCTCTGCACTTCTGCTATCGCTAGATGTCTCAATCAAGGTTGAAAGAGCTGAATCCAAACATTTTCTATCAATGTACTATAAGTCGTTACGCCATGTCCTAGTCCCAAGAATCCTGCCTGTCCTCTTCTCCAGGAAGATCACCTGAGGAATATCAAACAAAACTGTACAGTTTAGTTGATGAACAATGACGTTAATAGAAAGCAGGTTTACAGGAAAGGTAGGAGCATTTAACACTTTGGACAAGGTCATAGTGTTGGTACAGCGCACTGTACCCTTACCAACCACTGACTGATATGTACCATCAGCTGTCTTAACATTCAACGAAACTGCTAGGGGAGTATATGAACTGAACTCCTTAGAAGCACCTGTCACATGTCCAGAAGCCCTAGAGTTAATGATCCAATCTGAAGATCCAGGAGAGGGAAAGAAGGCAAGGGCCTGGGCCATATCTCCTATCCCTATTATGTTCAACTTCCATTCGAGGAACTCGAGGAATACTTGGTCTGTCTCATCTATTATCGAGGTGGTGTGAGAATCTCCTTGTCCACCGCTTTTAGTACCGATTCGCCTTCCTCTACAACTATAATCTCGATGATCAAACCATTCTCTTCTACTCGAATCTCTCTCCCAACATCTCCAAGAAAGACTACATCAAGTGTCCTATTTCTTTACAATTAAAGCAACTACGAGTCTCTTCATACAATATTGGGTTTTGTAGTCTTAGTCGGGGCTTTTCTCTATGTAAGCCTGCTTATAACTTTCCATCCCGTCGGACTGAGCTTACTCAAAGCCTCTAATCCCTTCTCCACCTCATCCTCATACAGTCTCGTCATTTTTAACACAACGACTTCAACTCAACAATCCTCCAAACACCAACTTCAAGATCCACAATAAGTAGATAGTCAAACTGGCAGCAAAAAAAAGGAGCCATCTAAAGTAATCTCTGTCAATCCTCCATTGAAACAATAGTTTTCGAAGGAATATGACACACCGGCAAGATATAGCATCTTCAAGTGCATATACTAAATTCCATATCCAATTACTCCACAACATGCCAAATTGGATTTTCTAAGTTTAGGCATATACCCATCTCTGCACACAAATAATCCAATTCAACCATTAAAATGCAAACATCCATCAAACGAAACACAATTACAGAAATCTAATTGCACAGATGCGACGGATGACTCGAGACAAAAATTCTGATTTTTTACCTCTCCAGCGGTGGCAGCGCATGGCCTGGCGGCGGCGTATGGCAGTGGCACTGAACGCTTACAACCTACATACAAAAAGCTCTCCTCACGATGATCGCAACGGTGGTGGTTTCTGGTGATTCCGATGCCGAATGCGCCCAAAAATGGCAGAAAATTGTTGCAAGTAATGTTTTCTGGCGACAACGCATGGTGGTAAAAAAAATTGGGTGTTGAGCAGATCTAATAGAGGAGAAGATATGCTAAATTTTGGGACTGATTCCAGCACCGGAGGAGCAGTAACGGCGCTGGAAGTGGGGCGAAAGTGGCAGGGACAATATTTATTGGAGTTTGAAAAAAACCTGGCTCTGATACCAAATTATAAAATGGTAATCAGAAAACACGAGAAATTTCTTCTAAGTTGTATTGAAACTACTTCCTTATACCAATTGCTTACATTCTTATAGAGAACTCTAATACAACACATGCGTACAACTCAATAAATGTAGACAAAGTATGCGTCGACTTTTTTTTCTTGTTTGTGTGTTCACGTGCTCTTTCTTTCTTGTTGTCAAAGTCATATAAATGAGGCAACCAATATTTTCTGCTTGTCGGCTGCGACTTTTCTTCTTGCTACAACAGAAACATTATAGAGTGAGCTTTTGGTATATTGAAGAATAGGTTCTCAGTCTTACGCAATCCTATCTTCTTCGATGACTATGAACAGTTCATCCATATGCCTCAATCGTTGCCGCAGTGGACTCAAAAAATTCATTCTATGGCAGCAGATATGTGGCAAAAATAAACAGAAGCGCAGTCCACGGTAGTGCCTCTCTAGTCTTTAGTTTTGCTGCATGTGAATTTTATTTATTAACATTACTGTGTGTTGTTACTCTATCGATGCTTGACTGTTGCTACTATCTTGCTCATTTGAATGTGTTGTTTCACTCATGACATTCATCGGTTGTTACTCGTTGTTCATTTCGTTGTTTACTATGGTTTCATCTACGTTGCAACATTCGTATTATTTTGTGCTCTACAATTGTGTAGTCCTCATGTTTGAATATTCTTGAATAAGATAAAGATTACGGAACACAATAGCAATGATAGGTCTAACTAACGAGAAGAATCTGAGGTTCACAGCAACACCCCTAGACTAGGACAAATTCAAAGGCTAAAAAGTTGTTCATGAGCCCAACAAGACCAGTAAGACGCTCTTCCTATAGGAAAGGTAGACGAAGTTTACCCTATCAAAAGCTTTACTTCACGTTGGATGAAGAGAAGGCAATGATATAGGCATGCAAGGAGTTGTCTCTAGAGGGTTTCAGGGCAGACTTGGGACGGAAGAGAGGATTTCATCCATGGTGCGCAACGAGGATTAGAGAACTCGTCAAAAGCATCATAGTCCAAGAACGGAATACAGAAAACAAGCTCCATGTGTGAAGGAACTAGTGGAGCATAGTGAGTTATTTCATGTCCATAGCAGTACAACCATTGACCCAAATACCTACGCTCCAGTCATGGACAATGATGACCTATGGACCAATATGCTAAACGTATGTTATCTCTAACAATACAAACTCTCAACACATTTCATAAGCATTGTAATACTTAATTTCTTTAAGTACCAGGTGAAGCCAAGATTTGCCATGCTAAAGGTAAATAACTTTTCCCTGTATGACGACTAGTGTGAGATCTTCGGGAAGTACAAGACACAGGGCAGCATGTGTGAGGACTAATCAATGGTTGCATATGAGATATAACGCCTAACAATCTATTACGTGCCTTTCAATGAAAATGAGTTTGAGCCTCCCAACTCTATTACTCATTCGACAGAAAAGTGTACCAAAACATTTTAGAAGGCTTCCTCGCCGGTGCCGGTTGGTATGGAGCATAGTGCAAAATCACGCAAAGAAGCAGAAGGCTGTTAAACTGGCTGCCCAAAGCACTTTCTTGGATGACAAAATGTTTTTCCTAGGGGCCCTGTTGGATAAAATCGCTAAGATGTTTGACGTAAATTTGGGGTAGTGTCCAAAATTCGGTAAGTCTAAGGTGACACTCATCTTTCATGACTTGGAGGACTTTCCCGATCTCAACTACGATCAGAAGAGGCATATTTTCAAGCATCTATTGAATGACCCAGTTGAGTTCATGCTTTTGAAAATCCAAGGACAAAAATTGAGGGAGCAATAGTTGCACGCCATGTTGGTGGAGAAGTTTTGTATTTTTTAGTCTGTGCCTCACTTGATAATTATGGAATACCTGTGTTTGTTGAAACAACTTTTTTGTTTGGAACATCTAATTTTGTTTGGAAAATTTGTTTTTGTTTGGAACATCTGTTTTGGTTATGTACAAGAAACAGGTTACTAGGTATGTTAGTTGACAATGTTTACCATGAAAGCAACATCAATGTTTTGAGGGTTTGAATATTAATGTTTACAATAAAGGATCTTATTATCATCAAATTTGTCTGGAAGATGTTGAATTTTCATCAAAATCTTCTCCTTCTATCTATGTATATGGTCCCATCAGGTTTGCATTTCACCCAATACACCCATTTTAAACCGATAGCCTTTTTATCAGGATTCAAGTCTGTGAGGTTCCATGTGTCATTGTCTTCAAGGTCTCTTAGATCACAATTCATAACTTCAACCCATTTTTTATTTGTCCGTGCTTGATTAGAATGCTTTGGTTATGTTACATAGGACAGATTAGAAGCAAACTCACAGTATTTGCTATAAAAATAGCAATCTGAATCTGAGAAATGTAGACCATCTTGAGCACAAAAAGAGGAAGTATGAAAATCCTCCAGCTAGGAAGGAAGCTTGTGGATTCTCGCACTGCACTTGATTGATGGATCCGCAAGCTGAGCATTAGTCGAGATGCTTGGACCATCACTATTAGAAGAGGTATGATGTTCAACAGGAACGTAAGGAGATTGAAAGGCTGGTTCTACAACAGATAGCTCATGAGTGGCATCCTCCTGAGCTGGTAAGGAATCATCAACAAGAAGTCATTGATTATCATCTTTAGTAATAGGCATATTAATTACCATAAGAACATCATCCTGCAAAATAATAAAAGTAGGAAAAATAGATTCATGAAACTTCACGTCCCTATTGAGACCCAAATACTAAAATTTATGATCAAAGCAACTCTAGAACATACATGAAAATGAACATGGAACTCAGATACTTCTGAAGTATCTAAATTCTATGAACATACAGCTCTATACGCCTGAAGTCTATGCCCAATGTGGTTCACATTCTACTGACATACAAATGACCTATGTTAAGCATCAACATTCAGTTTAATAACATCAAGTCAAAGCATGAGAACATGTAAACTACATAAATATCCATGATAAACAATCAACAGTTAAGTTAATAAGCAGTCAAAGGGCATGTCCACAAAATAAACTATATTTGCGTACAAGGGAGAATCAGCACATCAAGACAAGCATGGATAAAAATGGCATGAAGCTTAGCTACAAAAACGCATGTTGATCATCTATACTAATAGACAAAAAGGGCTTGCAACAGATTTGACCTGGCTACTCAAAGGTCTGAGTCTGTTTCTCCAGATGATCCATATGAGTCACCCAAACCTGAAGAGCAATCGGACTACAGAGAGGCATACCAGCGTGTTTTCGTAAATAGCCTTTGGTAATTGAAACCGGACCGGACCATTTTTTAAACGGTCAAACCCGTATCCGCCCATTTTGCAAATGCTCCAAACCATATCCGTCCGCTTAAAAATGGGCGGATACGGTTTTGACTATTTTTACAAAAATAATGGGTTAAATCATTTAAACTTGTTTAAACCTATTTAACCAGTTTAAACCGGTTTAATCCATTTAATCCGTTTAAAACATTTATATAAACGTATATCCGTTTAACCCGTTTATATAAATATATATTCGTTTAACACGTTTATACCATTTTACCCCCACACATTCAAAATGAATGAAATTAACCCATTTCTAAACTTGAGGTATATATGTATAAACTTAGAATGTATATATATATATAAGTTTTATTCAATTTGTACCCTAAGTTTATATATTCTCTAAGTTTATGCGTTCACAAAGTTTGAAGTGATTTATGCTTATAAATATATACAAACTTACAAACTTGAGGTATATATTTATAAAATTAGGATGTATATATATAAGTTACGTGCTATATATATAAGTTTTAAGATATAAGTTTATACCCTAGCCCATAAGTTTATAAATTTATAATTACAAAATTTATAAGTTTTATTCTTAAGCTATAAAGTTCATATAAAATTATAAACTTAGTATATAAAATATAAATTACAAGTTTATGTAAACTTATAAACATAATTTATGAATTATAAAGTATAAACTTATAAATATGGGAGGGGATCAGCAGCCCCTCCCCATGTCCCTAATAGATACACATCATCCTGACCGTTTATTTCTATTGAAATAAACGACCAGGATGAAACCATGAAATCTCAATACACTGCCATCGAACAAATCCGCAGAACAAATCTCTCATCCATCGGACAAATCCGTCAAACAAATCCATCGGACAAACTTTTAGCTTTGATAATCAATAGGCTTGGATGCGCGGGATAGCTTGAAGAACGCGAGGGAAAGGACCTTATTTTGACTGGCCTGGAAGTTACTTCTGATGCTTCCACTTTCAGGCAAGGGTAGCTCTGAGTGGAGATTTGAGTGGAACCAGGCATAAATATAAAGTAATACAAAGAAAGAAGCCCGACCCAAGCTCAACGTCTTCAGTAGCAACAGCTTTAGGGAGCGTCTTTCATTCTTCAGGCCCCCTGGCAATATTACATGCTATCGCAGTTGGTGGAGCTGTTGTAGCGAGTTGAGTCACTTACCTTTTGACTTTGGCTTCCTCTTCTAGTTATAGTTTCCAAATGCTCTTCTAGTTCAGCCTGCCTTGCCTTCCTTTGAAGATCTCTCTTTTCATGCAGGTGAGAATGGGATCGGCTATTTTGTTTCCCATCTTGTTTTCTCTGTAACCAGTTACTGATGATGTTCTTTGGGGTAATTGATTTGGTTTTATTTTTTTTCTTGATATGGAGTTATCGAATCTGGTGATCCAAGCTGCCACCATTCAGATTTGGATTGAGGCACAAGTAAGGAGAAGAAATTACTTGTGCTCATTATCATATCTGCTAATGTGGATTTGAAGCAGTTGCGTTGCAGTAACCAATTGTTTCAGAGGTAAAACTCACTAAAAAATCTTGCTTAATGAAGCTGAATTCATTCGTTTTATTTCAACCATAACTGAAGTTGCTTGCAAGTATATTTATTTCTGTTTGTTTCTTTGAGAATTAGGCTCAAATGATCTTTGCTTGATTTGAAACATGAATTACTATGCCTTCAATATTGTTATTAATTGCTAGGATGTTGTTTTATGTAGTTTGAGATTATTTTATCTATGTATTTTGCATTTCTTTCAGTTTGAGGTTGTGATTGAAGCCTGAGAAGCAGGCTGCCAAATATTTTCTTTCTTTACTATTTTTCCTTTGGAGCATGGAATCTCCTCCTGCTTCTGATCCATTGAATGGAATGCTCAACATGACAAGTCAAGGTTATATAGGGCTATTTTCTTCCATTACTAAATCTTGAGTAGATATTGTGTTTGATTACTTTACTTTTCTATTTTTTTGCAAATATTAGGTGCAACTGCAATTAATTCGGTTACGGAAGATGAACCTGTAGCTAGCCAAGGTGTAGACTTGAACTCTGTTGAATTGAACCCATTGAAAACTCTAGAAAAATCATATGAGGGAATGCTGCTTGAGACTTTGAAAGAAGTAGGAGACTATTACGAAAAGTACGGTAGACAACAAGGGTTTTGGACAGGCATACAATCTTCGTATTAGACAAAGCAACACTCCAATGAGGTCAATAGCAGAGTATATGTGTGCATACATTAGGAAAGCATGCACCAAAAGGGCCTTCAAAAAGTACTGAGAATGAAGATGTGATAAATAAAAGAAACGAAATTGGATCGGCCGTCAAAAGTGGTTGTCCTACAACTTTTAGGGCCACATTAGATAGTTTTAGTTTAAAGTGGAAGGTAATGGCCTTTAATGATGATCACAACCATAAACCAGTTATCCCATATAAGCGAATGAAGATGAAGTCCAACAGACACATGCAAAAAGTGGTAAAAGATTTAACCGAAGCATTTCACAGAGAAAATTTGCGAGTAATAAAACTCTCTTCTATATTTGGTGGTGCCAATTTAGGTTTTGGTAAACGTGATTGTTATAACCACTTGAGAGATATGAGACACTGGGTGCTAGAGATGGGTGATGCACAAGCGGTTTTAACTTATTTTAGGAAAAAGCAAACACAGAATCCCCACTTTTATTATTTAATGCAATGTGATGATACTAGTAGAGCAACCAACTTCTTCTGGGTGGATGCGAGATCGCGGACGTCATATCAGTACTTCGGGGACGTAGTTGCATTTGATACTACATATCATACAAATAAGTACGACATGCCTTTTGCTCCATTTACCGGGGTAAATCATCAATTTCAGTCCACACAATTCGGATGTGCACTTTTACAGGATGAGACCGAAGAAAGCTTTATGTGGTTATTTGAGACATGGTTGGAAGCTATGGAAGGACATCCTCCCATTTCCATAATTACTGATCAAGACTTGGCGATGAAGGAAGCCATTGCAAAAATCTTCCCCACCAGCCGCCATCGCTTGTGCCTATGGCATATCAAGAAGAAATTTGTTGAAAAAT
>JAOWBN010176093.1:0-17831 GCA_028565015.1 Pinguicula moranensis
CCTGATCCTTAGTTTGTTTCTGCATTTCAGCTTCCATATTGGTATCAGGCGGATTCTGCTGCTCCATCAATCTGCCATAGCAAATTTCCAAGTGTTTCAGTAGGCTTGTTCGATGGTTTCAGTAGGCTTTCTTGGTGGTTTCAGTAGAACATTTGTGATCGCAGTTTGAGTCTTGAAGGTTGAAGATTGTGTGTTGCTGCTAGTTGGAAAATGAATCTTCTATGTGAATTCTAGAGGGTGGGGAGACAACTTCTCTCTAGACATTCTTTGTTTGAATAGTATAGCTATTTGTTCCTTGGTAGCCACATGCCCATGTTCTAGCAGTCCACTAGTCTACCTTTTTTTGATGAAGAACCTATGAATCTTCATATGCTTGATTTTTTCATGTTGAACTAGATTGTTGGCAATGTTGATAGCTGACCTGTTTTCATACCACAGGTGCATCAGTGCTCCCTCATCCGTTTTCAACTCTATCAACAGGTACGTAAGCCACATCATCTCAGTAACACTCAGGATCATGACTCTATACTCTGCCTCAGCTGTAGAATGGGTATCAACAGACTAGTTCTTGCTTTTCCATGAGATTAGATTACCCCCTACAAACATACAATATCCATATCTAAACCTGCTGTCATCAACACAATTAGCTCAATTTGAATCATAACATCACTAAATGTTCAGGTTCTTGTTCTTTCGAAATGTGAATCCTTTTCCCAATGCACTCTTCAAGTATTTCAACCTTCCTCTTTGGACAAATCTAGAACATACTTTCTCTGGGATAAGACTATCCCCTCTGTCCCTCGAATTACCTCGATCCCAAGAAAGTATCTCATCTTTCCTAAGTCTTTCACTTCGAACTCCTTGCTCAATCTCATCTTCAACTCTATATCTCTCTCTTATCATCACCTGTGATAATCATGTCATCCACATAGACTGTTAACATCGTGGTATGTCTTGTTGTGTTTTAGGACGACAATATGGTCAACATTGATCTGATGATACCCAATGCCTTTCATAGCTTTTCTGAGTCTGTCAAACCATGATCTTGAGGCTTGCTTCATACCATATAAATACTTTTTGAGCAAACAATTCTTCCTATTTGTTTGAGTTGTGCCAAATCTTGGGGGAATCCATGTACACCTCCTCAATTAGGTCACCATGGAGAAATGCATTCTTCATATCGAGCTGATACAAATTCCATCCTTTGTTCACCGCTATGGAGACTAGGGTTCTAACTATATTCATCTTGGTAATCGGTGCAAAGGTCTCATCATAATCAATGGCATAGGTCTGATTGTAACCCTTTACTCCCATTCAAGTTTGTATCGCTCCACCTCTCCCTATGGATTATGCTTCATAGTGAACACTTATTTACATCCAACAGTCTTCTTCTCAGGTGACAGTGGTACAACTCTCAGGTCCCATTGTTCACAAGAGTATCCAACTCGTCTATCATAGTAACTTTCCACTTTGGATACTCCTTTGCAACCTGCAAACACTTAGGTACAAAGACACTATCCAAAAAAGCAATAAAAGTCCCTAGGTGATATGTGAGAGTAAAATATGTGATGGCAATATCATGTGGGAATCCATTGGGCTGTATTTTTTGAAAATTAATAGCACTAACAGAGAGAAGGTTAACAAAGAAGGAAGGGGTATGCAAAACTTTGGACAATGTCAGAGTGTCAGTGCAACGCACTGTACCTTTACCAACCACTGGCCAATCAGTACATCAACAGTCTTAACACTGGACAGGACTTCTAGGGGAGTATAGATATTGAACTGCCTATAAGATCCTGTCACGTGTGTGGATGCCTCAAAATCACAAATCCAATTTGGGGCGCCACCGCTGGAAAAGGATGCAAGTGCAAATGAATCAAACATATCTCGTGCATTCGAGTGTAGGGCAACATGAACAACATTATCAGATTTGTCTGGTAGGGCGGATAGACAATTGTTGGGGCTTCTTAGTTTATCCTCCTCAACATCAACAATTAGGTGTGTGCGATAACCACATTCACAACCTCAAACTCCACATCTCATACTTCCATAACCATGGCCTACATGAACAGGTCTGTTCCATCCAGACTCTTTATCTCTTCTCAATCTCGTACAAGACCTCATCAAATGGCTTATCTCTCTACACTAGAAACAGATACGAGTCTTGTCATGGACACTCACATCACGTGCAGTAGGAGAACATATATTCATCCCCTGAACCAATCTAGTCAAAGCTTTCAGAGTCTCAGGATTGAGCTTACCCAAAGCCTTCAATCCGTCTTTCTCAGCCACAACAACAAACAAGTCCTTCAATCCTTCACACAACAATTACCAAACTACTCAACAATCCAATCCACAAACAAAACCAATCCAAACATCCACAATAAACAACAAGCAACCTCAACAATCAACAATTCTACAACACAATCACCAACAATACGTCAACATGCCACACCTCATTATTCATGTCACAACAACCAATCCACTACATGCTTAGTTGGATGCACCAAGTCTAGGAAACATCAACACTCTACGATCAACAATGTACAATACCAACACAAGCAAAAAATAACAATATCCATCAAACCACAACATCAATTAGCCAACCAAAGCCATGAGTACATAGAGGAGAAAAAACTCTACTCGCTTATTTTTCTCCGGTGGTGGCGCTCTGGCGGCCCGATGAGGTATTCAAAACGGTCAAAACGTCACAAGATCGATGTTGACACTCACTAGAGCAAAAAAATCAGAAGTAAAGCTAGAATGTGTAGATTTCACCTAAGAATCACGAGCAAAAAACTCCAGATCTAGCCAGATTCTGTCTGACAAAATCTGATCGGACCAATCGATAGGAAGTTACTAGGCGAGTCGGCGGTGCACTAGCAGATTTTTCACCGACGGACGGCGGAAGCGGTGGCAAACGGCTAGGGTTTTGGCTTCGATACCATGTGAATTGGAGAGAGAATATGAATTGAAACCTTGTTTTCTCGTTAGGGTTAAATACAATATATAGTCCTCTCTACTTGGACCCAAGCCCATGACACACTTATTAAAATAAACCCAACAAGAATAGGCTGCTCGAAGATTTTCAAGCTCATCACGAACGATTCCACCTCCAACTGATGTACTTGGATTACCTAAGCACCTACCGTCACAATTTAACTTCATCCATCCTCGAGGAGGAGGCACCCATGTCACTATTGTCGTATTCCTCCGTGGGATCCTCCCCGTGTATGCCTAGCTCCTCCAATATGTAGTTGTTTGCATGTCCAAGCTGCTGATGCCCGAGCATTATCATACCATGCTTTGCACCGTCTCAACCGCAGACACCATGTGATGTTCGTTGGAGTAATTCCTAGCAACACTCTTGCCAAGGTGTTCTTCTTTGCATACATGAACCAGAGTAGCATTATTACTTTCCAACTCTGCCAATTATTTCAAGGAATTCCCAGTAGAGATTCACCTCTTCTCCACACAGAGCTGGTTATCTTGCTAGTTCCGAAGAGATGATCCTCTGTTTCTGATTTCCTCTAATCGCATCAGTCACATGCAAATATTATTTAAATACCTCAACATCTAACATTTTCATCTAGAGGAGGACTTTTGTTCCATGTATGCCAGGCACAAATCGTCATTTCAGGTGGTAAAGCCTTGACCCAAATGTTCTCCATATCCACATGCGTCGGCCCCTTCTCACAGACTACTTTTAGGGGTGGGCAATTGCGATTCGAGATTGGGTATACCTGAATTCCGATCCTGACCCCCGGTCCCGATCCTGACCCGAGTCCAACAGTCCTAAAAAATTACGGGACTACGCGCCTCGGGTCAGGACAAGGCCCAAAATTGCTTCTAACAATTTGGGTTAAACCCTAAAACCAAAAATAAATCTTCAAAGTTCAAACTCCTTTGTCCGTTTCACTTCCAAAATGCAACACAAACACATAGCAAGTTATCATGGAGCAAAGACCAAAAGTTTATGCTTATTACTATCAAGATCTTCATCGGCCAGCAACTATTTACTATTTTTTCAGATTCCAGCCCGTCTTCTTCTTTGGGATTAATTGTAGAAAAGTCTTGCTGATTAGTTGTATAGAATATGGAATTGTGGATATGATATAATATATATTTTGTATATTGTATAAGGTTACTTTCACCTTTATTTTTCATAATTTATTATATATCTATATACTAATTTTGGGATTCGGGTTTGTCCTGAAATTTACGGGCCAAACCCGATCACCCGATAAAAGTTTGGGACTGATGTATCAGTCCAAAACCAGACCCGATGTCCCAATTTTCTATGAAAATCAGGCATTAGGACTCGGGACGAGCGGGCCTTGGGTTTTTCCGAAGCTCGATTCCCATTTGCCCACCCCTAACTACTTTCACAGCTGATTTAAGACTAAATTATCCTTTCTTGTTCGGCTTCTAGATACATCTATCCTCTCTGCGCTCCGCATAAGTCACAGGGATTTTCTAATTCCGATTCCTTGTAGATCTCCTGTCCTACTGCCTCATGTAACTGTTCCAAATTCTATTGATTACCTTGCAGGAAGTCCTTTAATCTAATCTCACTAAATTCTTCCCGCGGACATCGTCCAACAAGTGGTCCCGATCCAAATCATTTGTCGAACCAGAAAGATGAGCTTCCTCTTCTCAAGATAATCTGTATATTCTCAACCACTTCATTTCGCGTACTCATGATATACTTCCAGAATCGGGAGTCTCCACCTTGCACCTCTCTCATGAGGATATGATCTCTTCTGTTATACTTAGCCCTAAAGACCCTCGCCCATAGGCAGGACTCATTAATCATCTTATAGCAAAGTTTTATAGTCATCGATTTCTATACCCTTTAGGTCCATAATCCCCAGACCCACTTCCTCACATGGCTTACATATCTTTTAACATCCCACCGAATGTCTTTTTTTTTTCCTTCACCTATCCCCATAGAAAGTTTGCCATCCTACGACGCAACTCCTCCACGCAGTACTATGGGAGCCTCATGACTGCCAGGGTATACATGGGTATACTGATAAGACATGGCTGATTAGGAAAATTATACCCAATTGGAACAACAAATTTCCTTTCCACCAGCTATCTTGTTTGTAATTTTAGTCATTAAAGGCTCCACATTTCTCTCTTTTGTCTTCTTGTGTATAATGGAGCCCCCAAATAAGACGTAGGAAATGGAAATGTACCTACTCTGAATCCTGTCATACTAGTCAGCACCTCCGTCTTGCATTCCCAATTTGGTTGGACATGAAAAGACCCATTTTTCTTTGTTCACCTTTTGACCAGAGCACGAGATCAATGATCTTCATAAAAACTGCTAGTGATCTCCTCTCCCAATTCAAGAACCATAAGATATCATCAGCATACATCATATCAGATGGGAAACCATGGGGGATCGCAATAATAGGCTGAAACTTTTAATTTTTCCGCTCTTAACTTCCCGCAATATCATCCTAGAAAGCGTGTCCTGCATCAGAATAAATAGATAAAGTGATAGTGGATCCCCTCGCCGTAATCCCTGGCCTGAGGGGAAGAATCCTAAGGATGATCTATTCATCTGCACAAAAAACGATTGATTCTTTACACATCTCATTAGAATATCTCTTGTTTCCTAATTAAAGCCCTTTTCCTATAGTACCTTTTCCAAAAAAGACCAGCTAACTCTGTCCTTCGACATATTCAATTTTATTATGATATTTCCACCCAGCCTCTGCGTATTTATACTCTGAGTGAGCTCTTGGGCGAGGGTTATACGGTCAAAAATACTCTTGCCTTTTTCAAAAGCTCCCTGGCTACTCTATGATCAGTTTTCCTATCACTTTCGATAATCTACCGACCAATACTTTAGTTGCCACCTTGTAAGTAACCGAGCATAGGCTAATCTGTCGAAATTTATCGAAGCTGTAAGGGTTCTTCACTTTGGGCATAAGGCAAGGATGTTCAAATTAAAGATCCTAAAAAAGTTTACCCCTACAAAGAAACCTTGGATGGCATCAACTACATCACATCCAGTGATATCCCAAGTATTCTTGAAAAATTTCGATCCAAATCCATAATTCAAGGGGCACTATGTCCTGGTATTGATCCTAAGGCCTCTTTGGTTTCCTCCCCATAGGGGATTCTACGTATACTATCATTTTCATCCTGGTTGAGTTTGACGTCTAAAAGCCCACTTAAGTCCCACACCCTTGTATCCCCTTCATGGGCCTTTAAGGTCTCTTCGAAGAAAACAACCACCTCCTCGTGTACTTGCTTAGCCATTTCTAGAGTATGCTAATCCTGGAGAACCATATGATTTATAATATTCTTATTTATTTCTGCAGTGATCACTGCGTGGAACACTTTCGTGCTTGTCCCCCTCTTGAATCCAACTCTTTCTCATTCTCCCATTCGCTGAGCTCTGCTTTCATTGCAAACAATTCAGTGTCAAAGAGCGGATAAAACTGTTCCTGAAGTCATGCCTCAATCTCTTCCATCTTTTGTTTCAAATGTTGAATCGTGTATCCCACACGACCGAATGAGAGCTTATTCCACTTCTCAACCACAATTGCATGTTCTTTAACTTCTCCCCAGATTCAACATAGGATCCGCATTACTTCCATCATTCCAATGTTCCCTGACTAGGTCCATAATGGAATCTACTCTCGTCCACATATTTTGAAATTTAAAGTGTCTGATCCCGTATCACACCTCTGGTTCCTCGAGGGATACCACCATAGGGTTGTGGTCTAATATTTTCCTAGAAAGTAATCTGTAAGATACAACACCTTTCCAATCCAACAAGCAGTTATTTACCATAATCCTATCCAGTTTAGCCCATATTCTCGCCATACCTCTATCCCCATTGCACCATGGATATTTCTACCCCCTAAGTGCAGCTCCACCAACTCACATGAATTCTAGGGGTGGGCAATCGTGATTCGTGATCGGGTATGCCTAAATACTGATCCCATCCCGAACGAGACTGGGACCAGTTTTTCGATCCCAATCTCGACCCGAGGCCAAAAATAATTTTATTTTTATTTTTTTTAAAAATATTTTTAGTGTTTTTAGTTTTTTTTTGGATCTGGTTTTCCCGAAGCCCGATCCCGACCCAAAAATTTTTTGGGACTAAAATCTCAGTTTCGATCTCGATCCGAATTCTTGAAATTCTGTCGAACATCAGGTATCGAGGCCCGATGACCGTTTTCCCACCCCTAATGTATTCAAATATACATTGAACTCTTTCATCGGTCGAGCAGCTCGCACGATGCCCCCACATTTTTCTAAATTCGATCTAATGACATTAAAATCTCCCAATACCACCCACGAAGAGTTCCCTATATTTGTGTCTACCAAATATTTCCATAAGTTCCTTCTGGAGGACGAATCACATCTGTCATACACAGAGGAAACCATGACTCTTTCACTTTTCTTTTTATACTAACCAATAATAACTTGATTGCAAGTGCTTACTAATTCAAATTCCCCTTCTTCTTTTAAGAAGACCCATAGCTTTCCCTTAACCTCTTCATTAGATAAAAAATATGGGAATTTGACTATATTAGATAACCTCACCATATCACATGCTTGATGAAATGGTTCCACTATAGCAAAAACACCTATATCAAAGCAATTTTGCATTTCGCACAATTTATTTCTAGACTTCCCTAACCCTAGAATATTCCAAAATTATATTTTTAGAAGGGTACCTTGTCAGCCTGGAAGAGAATCGAGTAAATCTTTTTCCTTTACTTGTTACTTTCCTGTAATGTATTTTCGCATCCGAGTCAAAGGCTTTACATGCTCCTGGGGTGGGAGATCTTACTTCTGTTCCTGGGTCTGATAGGAGATTCCAGTGCTCCGTGTCTAAGTCTGGCACCTCGACCTGCTCAGTCCCTCAGGGTTGAACTCGCACTCTCTTTTGCTAATGTACCTTCATCAGCCCCCGAGTGTGACCCGGTCCCAATTCTTACTCTTTTTCTATGCTGGGTTCTGCAATAAAATCAGAATTTTTATTATCCATTGCAAATGGAGTTGGAAGAGTCATCATTTACAATTCTTTTAGCTTTGTGCTAATAATGGACTAGAGCAAATGACTCTATTAAATAAATGTGCTTTTATTTGGTGAAGTTGTTGGAACTCAATATATCAAATGGAGCAATGCATATTAGGTCGCAACGAAAATGGTGTTTTTGTATAATTTACAAGGGTAAGGCCGCATACATTTGACCCCCAGACCCAACTTAGTTGGGAATATATTGGTTACATTGTGGACTCATTCTGCGCCCCCTGTAAAATGGCGTGATCAGATTTTTCTTCTTGGGCCTGATCCCCTACGCGACCCATTTCAAAATTAATGATTTGGGCCCTCTCCTCCTCACGCCCTACCTCCGCCAATTTATTTAAAGTTGCGCTCCCGTTCAATGATTCCGTTTGGCCCAATTAACACTCTGATTTTTCCTTTGCTCATGCTAGATTCGGCCCTGTGGCTTCCTTCTTCTCCATTTTGTTCGTCTTCTCCATCTTCTCTGTCATCGGAATCTAAAAGTACCTCTCCCTATTAAATTGTTCATTCTTCTTTGATTCAATTTTCCTCTGCATATATCTCTGTGTTGGGAATTTGTCCGAAACCCTCTGATTGGATCTACTTTTCTCCCCACTTTCCTCCTGATGGTCCCAGAATTTTATGGATTTCTTCAATCTCAGCATGTCCTTCATTCTCCATTGGCTTCCTTGCAAACTCTTAAACAATTCGGTCTTGCTCGATGATTCGGACCACTCCTGTTTAGCTCCTTAACTTTTGTATGTTCTTTCTGCGTACTCGAGATCTTTTCTCCTTCCCCTACTGTCGCCTCCTTGCCCTTCTCGCCTCCCAGCTCCTCAACAACCAATTCCTGAAACCGGTTTGAGCTCCTTTCGTTCGCTCTGTGCTACCCCTTTTTTCCTTCCCCTTCCCATTGCCAATCAGTTTTTGGGCAATCATCTCATGAGGCAACAGAGGCCCGGGACTTACCGTCCTCCCGCCGAACGGAGCCCGAACCTTGCCTGATATGAATCCTTGCCGAACTTGTGGCAAAACCCCACATCAATTCAAGATTCAAAAACAAGATCTAAAAAGAACGAATTTGTTGTACTTTTGCCTGAAGACAACTTGTGTCAACCAACGAGAAGTCACAAAAATTGTAACCGAGAACGCCACCAAATAACCACCTGAAGATAACAATGTTTCAACCAAGAATTAAGGATAAGTTCTTAAAAACGATGCCACTTGACTCGAAGAGAAAAGATAAGTCGAAGATGGTTTAAAACCAAAATAAGATGGTTTAAAACCAAAATAGAATACAGTTTCACAATACGTAAAAACGTAAAACTTCATAAAACTTGTTGATTCTTACATGGGGCGTTCATCCTCTTATATAGAAGTAGAGGATGAATTCTAAGTGTCCTAATAACCTTAAAAATGTTTCCTACTTGATAGGAACAAGCCTATTTTAGATAGAAACAAACATAGTTTAGATAAAAACAAACCTAGTTATATAAAAATAAAAAGCAATAACCTTATTTAATTATTTGGATAAGGAAATTGTGTCTTTGGATAAAGAAGGAATGCTTTTGGATAAGTTTTGGGGAGAAACTTTCTTATCCATTAAATTCTTGAACTTGGTCTTGATTTCACTTGTTATTGGACTCCACAAGCCACCAAAAAACATGCACTATTCATGTGGACTTGCTTCTTGGTCCATGAATTGGTTATTGGTAATGGGGCAGACAATTTTAGGTGAGCCATGGGGCCTACTTAGCATAAATGGGTCGTGGTCTCCTTTAGGCCAAGCTTCTTGGATCATCAAGTTCAAACTCCATGCTCGTCTAGGACTCCTTGTTAAATTAGGACTCCTTTGTGAATTAGGACTCCTTATTGAAATGGGATTCCTTGTCGAGTTACAACTCCTTGTTGAGTTAGGACTCTTTCCCGGGTTAGGACTCCTTCTGGGATTAAGACTCCTTGTTGGAATAGGATTCCTTGTCGAGTTAGTCTGTGTTTGCAGCTGCTTTTGTAAATTGCTTTTGGTGGTTCAACCACAGTTTTCATTTTTTGAGTGTTTATAAAATTTGCTTTTGCTTTTACTTCGGAGTTGCGAAAGCTAATTAACCCATAATCCATAAGCAGGTAGATAGATGCTTCTGTGGTGGGAAAGCAGATGGTGGCCTTTTTGTAAATAAGTAAAATACATATTTAAGATATTTTTATCCTAATAAACATTCTCATAATCCAAAACTATATTTCATAAATATTTCTTGAAGGGTATAATTGAATTTTTATTTCACAAATATAAGAAAATTTAGTTACAATTAAAAATATTTGCAAACACTATTATTGTAATTTTTTATATAGCTCCGCAGTTTTTGCAAGCACACATCATTTTTTTACAAATCACTTTTTTTGAATTATCTATATTAAAAAATATTTTACAAACACTAAAAAGTTAAACTCAGAACATTTTAGCCTTGAGCTTGAGCAAACCCTTCTCGTATGGTCTTGGGATAGGCTTTCAACTTATGCCCTGTGGGCCCATGTTGCCTTTATATGAGCCCAAGATGAAGAAAATTTGGGCACATAACGCCTATCCTACCCTGTAGTTGACATGTGATAGAAAAAAGTTGAGGTGAGGAGGTGAAGCTAGATACACTGCAAAATATTAAAATAATAACAAATTAATAATTAAAAATAATAATAGTATTACTATGGAGGGGGGCTATTACCACCCCCTTCCTCAAATTTTGTTCTAAAAATTTATTAGGGCATTTAAACGAAATTGTATGCATTCTTATTGAATCTTGCTACCCTGGGATCCTAACTTTACCCTTGATAAATGAGAAATAAAAGACATTATCGTGGTTCACTGGTTCTGTTATCCACGCTAAATGATTTTTGCTTGATTCACCCGTTAAAAAGGGTAATGACCCGGCCCACTATTTTTAAATGAGTAACAGCGGACAGTGAAAACGGGCGGGTTGAGACCACTCTTTTTTTTTGCCGTGCTGTGTCGGGCTCAATTTTTTAGGCCAACGGTTTTGCCCTCCATATTTGTATAAATAAAATAAATAAACAAAAATTAAAAAATTTCATATATGATTATTCTTTCTAATAAAAAAAATTAAAAAATTTGGGTGGGCCTGACCCGAATCGTTCAACGGTTCGAGTCAAGCCCACCTAGAGTTTTGATGGTCTGGGCCAGTCTGGTCCGTTTAGACTAATCAGGCAGGCCAAGATGATTTTCTAGCTCGCCAATTCATCACTGGTGGGCTGGGCTGCCCGTTTACCTATTTCTGTCTATTTGATTACTCAAGTACTCAACCATATAATTTTTATGCCATGAAGAAATTAAATTCGGCTTATTCCTCAACAGATTTGGAAAAGGAGACCACTGCTTTGTATGAATTTAGAGAGATACGTATTATTTGTAAAATTTTATTTATTAATTAAAAAATAAATATTGAAAATTCCACAAAAAATATCACGCACCATTTTCTTATAACTAAAACTTAAAATCATCTGTAAATTCATTATTCACATATTCCAAGAAATTGAGGCGTTCAATGGTGGAACGGGGAAGCGGACAATAATGTTCTGTTGCCAAGTCAACTTTGTTCGCTCAATAATTCAAGATTCGTTGACTTTTACTATTGAAAATTTAAAATTTCAAAATTTTACTGAGTGATTGACATTAAAAATTTCAAATTTAAAAAAAAAGCAACTTTACGGGTTGAGATCTTATGTAAGCCGGAAGTGATATAGCGCAAGAAGCAAAACACAAGAATCGCAAGAATACGCCACGTCAGCCAAGTTTTTCATCCAATTTTTTGTTTGTTCGTCCGAAAATTTCTTTCTTCCGCCAAAATACCAAAACGCCAAGCACTCCCGCCAAAGCAAGTGCGTCCGAGATCCGACGTAGCCCGTGTCCGCCATTGAAGTCGCCAAATCCAGAGGTCGTCCGCCATTGAAATCGGAGCTCGTCCGCTCGTCCGCCATTGCAGTCAGATCTCGTCCGCCACTGAAGTCGGAGCTCGTCCGCCATTGAAGTCGGAGTTCCGCCGCCATTGAAGTCGCGGCTGCCAGAAATCGCCCAACAGGACAGAGTCGAGGCTTGCGGCCCCCTCATCCAAGAAGTTTCAATCAAACTGAAAATCTACTGTAAATCCGATTCTTTTGATTTATACTTTTCGTTACCAAGTATATGTATTGTTTTGAAGACATGGTTTAGATCACTGTGTGTGTTTTAATGTTTAGGGTACGATTCTTCAGTTGGCGGCCGAGCAATTTTACACATTGATTATGAAAAATCAGATTCGTGTTACTCTGAAAAATCAGATTGTTGTGATTTTTCAGTTCGTACATGTATTGTTTTGAAGACATGGTTTAGATTGTTGTGATTTTTCAGTTCGTATTTACACATTGGTTTGCGCATGTATTGTTTTCAAGACATGGGTGTTTATCCTTTGTGTGTTTTTGATTATGAAAAATCCGATTCTTGTTGTTTACACACTTTAATGCTATATATCCGATTCAGGTGTTTATCCTTTGTGTGTTTTATGTTGTTCAGGTGCAGAATCTCATCGATATTCAGCTCCCAACTTCAATAGCCATTTCGGAGGAGAAAATGGCTTCTGAAAATGTTTTTGATGATGAAGTTATAGAGGGAAATGTAGTTTGTGAAGAAGAACACGAACTACCAACAGATATAGGTGAACCGAGTACAGGAATGGTATTTCAGTCGAAAGATCTGTTGCATAATTTTTACAAAAGTTATGCTAGGAATACAGGTTTTGGTGTTAGGGTGAAAGCAACCAAACTTATGAAAGGGAGCAAATACATAACATACAGTTGTAATCGTAGTGGACAGGTGCATAGAACATGTTCCGATCCAACCAAAGGGCAGCTCACGACCAAAACCAATTGTCCAGCATCAATTTCTGCATCTTCACATGCTGAAAATCAATGGGTGTTGAACAAGGTTGTGCTTGAACATAACCATAATTTGGATGTGGACAAAGCATTATTTCTCAAGTGCAATCGATATATTCCGGTAAATACACAAATGGCATTTGAGTTGAATCAAGCAGCTGGAATCAAAACTTCGAAGACTGTCGCTGCTTGTACAATCTCGGCAGGGGGGTTTGAGAAACTTACTTGGATAGAACGAGATGCAAGAAATCATTTGGCTAGAGTTAGGCGAACAGAACTAAAGCAAGGGGATGCCCAAGCCATGCTAGATTACTTCAGAAAAATGCACGCAGACAACCCAGGATTCTTTCATACGTATGAGGTTGATGATCAAAATCGGTTGAGGAGTGTTTTTTGGGCTGATGCTAGGAGCATAGCGGCTTGCAAAGAATTCGGAGATGTCATAACTTTTGACACCACGTACTTGGTCAACTCGTACGATATGCCTTTTGCACCATTTGTTGGTGTTAATCATCATGGGCAGTCGATATTACTTGGTTGTGGTCTGATCACAAATGAAGACATTGAATCCTTCGAGTGGGTTTTCAACTCCTATCTTGATTGCATGGGTGTTTCTCCTAATGCCATAATTACTGACCAAGATAGGGCCATGAAAAATGCCATTGCTAAAGTTTTTCCAAATGCACGACATCGTTGGTGTATTTGGCACATCTTAAAGAAGGTCCCAGAAAAATTGGGGGGTACAAAGATTATGATTCGTTTAAGCCCAAACTCTTGAGTGCCGTATGGGATTCACTGAATACAATGGAATTCGAAGAAATGTGGAACAATGTCATCGAGGCATATAACTTACATGACAATGATTGGTTAGTTGGGTTGTACTCAGAGAGGTCTCGTTGGGTGCCAGCATTTCTCAAGAATACTTTTTGGGCAGGCATGTCGACAACTCAGCGGAGTGAGAGTATCAATGCATCCTTTGATGGATTTGTGCACAAGAGGACAACCTTGAAAGATTTTGTGGCACAATATGCCAATGCCTTAGCAAGGAGGGTGCAACAAGAAGTACAAGAGGATGCTAACAGCTTCAATAAATCATATACACAAGTGGTACCTTAGGGGTTTGAGAAGCAATTTCTAGAAGCATATACAAATAACAAGTTCAGTGAGTTTAGAAATGAAATGAAGGAAGGTGGAATGGTATGTCATCAGACATTTTTAAGGGAAGAAGATGGGATTTTAATATGGAAGGTAAGAGAAGATATTGAAGTTGGAGAGGGTGAACATAAATGGCTTAAAGAAGTGCACTTTCATGTTCGCTTTAATCATGAGTCGAGGGAAACCACATGTACTTGTCAGAGGTTTGAGTTTAGGGGTATTATATGTAGGCATATTATTCCGATATGGTCAGAATTGAAGCTCGACTACGTGCCAGATACCTATATCCTACGCCGATGGAAGAAAAATCTAATTAGGAGTCATACAAAAGTGAAATTGAATTATGCAGGACGAGAACGAAAACCCGAATGGCAGCAATTTGATACCATAATGGAAAAATCGTATAAGCTTGCCGAGAAAGCCATGTTGTCTGATTGCAAGCGTGATAAGCTGTTGGCTAAGTTTGAAGAAGCAAAACAAGAGATTGAAGGATTGGATGAGGAGAGAATGCCTATGTCATGTTCATTCCAAAATCATTCAAAAACTCATAGATGATGAACCGATCATATTAATGATCCAACTAAGGCTGCTCAAAAAGGAAAAAAGCAAGCAGGTAGAAGAAAGTCGCTTTGTGAGAAGATTATGAAGCAAGCAAAAGCAAAAGAGAAATCAAAAGCAAGCACACCAAGACGAGATTGAACCCCAAGAAGTCAACAACATTTGAATCCATTTTCTTCATATGTTATTATTAATGATTGATATAGTGTATATATTGAAGGTTTCGAATGTCGAAGATCGTGATAGGGTGATCAATGACGTATTGACCCAAGAGAGCGTCAACTTTACCGTATGTATTTTTTCCTCTTATCAATATGATTATATATATTTCTTATTCCCAATTAATTTGGTTTGGTTTATAGTTACAAGCATCACAACCCAGCTCAAACACTTTCATCAATCTCAATTGGGCAACCGTGAGTTTCTTTGGCTTCATTTCTGTTAATGCGTTTTTTTTGTGATAATTCTTTTGATGTTGCTCTGTAATGCAGTGGTGGAATAGTACGGGTTGACATACAAGTATTCTGGTGGTTGTTGATGCATTTCGAATTTTGGCTATATGTTTTGACATCACCAACAAACACTATTGAGCCGGAGAGTGTGGTTTTGCTGAGCTCTCTTTCCTAGCCATCAAGTTGACGAACACTATGAAACATGTGATTTGGTTTTCAATTTATAGAAGTCGTGAATATTGTAACCTTTTTTACGAAAAAAAAAAGACATTGCTTTTGTAGGAAGGTTCATCTTTACATCCCATTAATCTAACATTGTTATCCCTGGATTTGATGTCATTGAAAGATCTGAAGTTTCTCTCTTTGTTTAGATCTAATCTTTAAAAATATTCCTGCAACAATAACATTTGTCAAGGGGAGGCCTTTGCAATTTTCAGCACATCCAATGCAGGCACATGAAAATTCGTGGTAGAGATTTTCAGAAGGAATCGCTAAGCCACTATATAACAAACGATTTGAGTTTAACCAGTTAAAATAGCTTCTTTGTGTATCATTAAATATCAAACCGTGATACAAGAGAGAGTTGCAGAGAGTTTTACATTCATAGAACAACAGAAAGATGAAATAATTAGTGAAATGATGCTCAGGATATGGACACTCATATGTCCAGCCAGGTCCTGGATATCTAAAACAGTGTCAACTAGAGAAAATCTGGACCCGGGCCCGGCCCGGGCCCGCTGGCTAACCGGCGGCACGGCGTGCCGGTTCCGGGCCCCGGTTCATTTTGGGCATGTCTAAGTGCAACCACAAACCATCTTCATGTCCATTGTATCTGCATCCAATAATAGTCATTAATTCCATCACAAGTAATGATGCCAGAAAAAAATAGGAAGCACCGATCAGAGATTATGCTAATGCTGCTCTATGTATTAAGAAACCATAGCGAAAACGGTAGTCACTGATGCACAAACAGAAGAAAAAAAGGTAGTGATGCCTTTGATAAATGGCATACTTACAAATGGCATTTCAACAAATTAAGCTTTGATAAATGGCATACTAATAAACATGGAAAAGTGATACAGCGCAAGAATTTTAGGCGTAAAAATTACAAAAAATAATTTTTTAGATAAAAATACTCTCACAATGAATTTAATGCTGGTTTAGGGTTCCGGTTTTGGGTTTTAGGTTTTAGGTTTAGAATTAAGTTTTGGTTAAGTTTTAGGGTTAGGGTTGAGGAGTTTGGGAGTATTTTTGTCCAAAAATTACTTTCTTATGATTCTTGCGCTATATCACTCCTCAGAAACATGGCTAATTCTAAGGAATATATCGGCGCTGGAATTTACAACGAGAACACTCAGGCCGACAATGAAAAGATAGGCCGGAATTTGAATTCGACATGAGATTAGAAGAGTCATTATTGATGCTTCTTTTAGTTTCATAAATAACTGGATCAAATTGAGTCTATTATTAAGTTTCAGTGGTTCTATTCCAGAACTCTGTGCATTGCAAATAGATGTGAAATAGTCATCACTTACAATTCTTTTAACTTTGAGTTAATAATGAATTAGAGCAACATAACTTTACTAAATTCTAGTGATTTTATTTAGAGAAATTGTTATACGTCAGATGACGTATATTGGGTCACAACGGAAATGGCCCCTTGTATAATTACAAGAGTAAGGATGCGTACATCTGACCTTAAGACCTCAACTTAGTTGAAATATTCTGGGTATTTGGTGAATTACGAATTGTGGTCTATATATAACTGTGCAATGACTACTCGGTTGCAACAAATCTTTTTTTTTTTTATATATAATTATAAAAATAAAATTGCGTACATCTGACCAATATTATATCACTTTATTTTGTTTCGGACCATCAAAAGGCGATTCTATAGGCCTGCTCAATCGAGAATATCGATCGGTAGTCGGTATCCCCGATACCAATCAATAAAAATCGAAATCTACAATAATTTATCGATCCCGATCTAAATTACCAAATTACCAACCTAATTCGGTATCAAACGGTAAAATATCAAATTATCGATCTTTATTTTTTTGATTTTTAAAAAATATTATATCAAACACCTTGTTAGGATTTATTCCGGACTCGACTCGACAACACATCCACTAGTATGATATTGTCCGCTCTGGGCCGAAGTCCTCACGATTTTGCTCTCGGGTTTTACCCCCAAAAGTCCTCATACCAAGTGGATGTGTGTCCCAACTATATAAACCCAACAAATTCCTTTCATCTAACCCGTGTGGGACTTTTTCGCTCAACAATCCTCCCCGCGAACAAAGGGTCACCGGTACCCCCTCAAAGCAGGGATTTACCCCCTAGAACTGTCCATTCAGGGACCTTAAACGGGGATTCCTCCAAAAAACGAGGGACCACCGGTGCCCTCCTCAATAACCGTCCATTACGGGACTAATCGGGGAGGAAGTCTATCTAGGGACCAGAACCCACGATCTACGCTCACTGCACCACTATTAGGATTTAAATTCCGAACTCGACCCGACACCACATCCATTGGTATGATATTATCCCCTTCGGGCCAGAGCTCTCACGGGTTTGTTTTCGAGATTTTACCCCCAAAAGTCCTCATACCAAATGGATGTGTGTCCCAACTATTTAAATCCATCAATTTCTCTTTGCACAACCGGTGTGGGACAAAGTTTTTTCCCTTTGTTCGGCTCAACAAT
>JAOWBN010176104.1:0-17831 GCA_028565015.1 Pinguicula moranensis
CTCTGTATTGCTTGTGTCATTATTGGCAATCTTGATCTGATCACCCCAACTGTAACAATGTTTTACCTGCTTTGCTATGGCGGAGTCAACTTGTCCTGCTTCCTCTTGGATCTATTAGATGCTCCCAGCTGGCGTCCTCGATGGAGATTTCACCACTGGAGTCTTTCCCTCCTTGGAGCTTTAATTTGTATAGGTTAGTTTTCATGTCATACTTTTAGTTGTTGTGGTCGCTGTTATGAAGTTATGTTGATTCTGTGCTGATACTTCATATACTGCTTTTACAGTTATCATGTTTTTGATTTCTTGGTCATTCACTGTGGTGGCTCTGGCTCTGGCAACTCTCATCTATTATTATGTCAGCATCAAAGGAAAAGCAGGGGACTGGGGTGACGGTTTCAAGAGCGCTTACTTTCAACTTGCTCTTCGTAGCCTACGATCTTTAGGAGGTTTGTGTCCATTTTCCGTTTTCTTATTCAGCAAATGCTCATCTTTGCAGTGGATCATCAGAGATTTTCTTTATTTCTCTAAGTATCTTTCATTTCTCGTTATTATGTGATTGTATTAGTCATAATTCTGGACAAAGCATATTAAAACTGGGTTTACAGTTTGCGATCCTCGGACCTTGTCTAGTAGAAATTCCAATCAGCGGAGTCTTTTTTATTTTCTTCCTTTTAGTGCTATTCTTTTCTTTCATCTCCTAGGAATTAATGTTCATTTACATATTGTGATCTTAAAATGTCTTACTTGGGCACGTTTAATGGTTATGCCTCCTTCCTCACCCAATCATATATGCAGCAAGCCAGGTACACCCGAAGAACTGGTATCCTATACCCCTAATTTTCTGCCGTCCATGGGGCAAATTGCCAGAAAATGTACCCTGCCACCCCAAACTTGCAGACTTTGCAAACTGTATGAAGAAGAAAGGAAGAGGAATGTCTATATTCGTCTCAATCCTTGATGGAGACTACCAAGAATGTGCAGAGGACGCCAAGGCCGCATGCAGGGCACTGAGCACATACATTGAATACAAAAAATGTGAGGGCGTCGCTGAGATAGTTGTTGCCCCTTCCATGTCCGATGGGTTTCGTGGCATTGTCCAAACAATGGGTTTGGGTAATCTAAAGCCCAATATTGTGGTGATGAGGTATCCTGAGATATGGCGTCGTGAAAATTTAACCGAAATACCAGCCACGTTTGTGGGGATAATAAATGATTGCATCGTAGCAAACAAGGCTGTCGTTATTGTCAAGGGCCTTGATGAGTGGCCTAATGAGTACCAACGGCAATATGGAACCATCGACCTGTACTGGATTGTAAGAGACGGAGGCCTTATGCTTCTTCTCTCCCAGCTCCTCCTCACAAAAGAAAGCTTTGAGAGCTGTAAAATTCAGGTTTTCTGCATCGCTGAGGAGGATTCCGAAGCAGAGGAACTCAAGGCTGATGTCAAGAAGTTCCTTTACGATCTTCGTATGCAGGCTGAGGTGATCGTCATCTCAATGAAAACCTGGGACGCCCAAACTGAGCAGCAGGATAAATCCGTCGAAGCATTCACAGGTGCCCAGGAGAGAATATCTGGTTATCTTGCAGGAATGAAGGAGAAAGCTGGAGAAGAAGGCACCCCTTTGATGGCAGATGGGAAACCAGTCGTTGTAAATGATCAGCAAGTAGAGAAATTTCTGTACAGCACTTTGAAGTTGAATTCAACTATACTAAAATACTCGAGAATGGCTGCTGTTGTTCTTGTGAGCCTGCCTCCCCCACCGGCGAACCATCCCGCATTTTTCTACATGGAGTACATGGACCTATTGGTGGAAAATGTGCCAAGGCTTTTGATGGTTAGAGGATACCGTAGGGACGTTGTCACTTTGTTTACATAGGACTTTCTTTGTCGACATTTTTCGTGTATAACTTATTTTCCTTCTTCAGTGAAAACTGAAAAGTCATCTTCTTGATTGATATTGTTTCAACTTGTATACCTCACCACGCCTTGACTAATAATTCACTTTTATTCATTGATTTTCATTCATTGAATCGTGTTGATATGGATGAAGAAACTTTCCTGTAAATCTTATTGAGACTTGTTTTGTGTTTTGTAAATGTTTGTACATCCACGAAGAATCTCTACTTAGCAGCCGGTGAAGGAAGACACACTAATTAACTCTGCTTTGCATAGTATTCTTGCTTAGTGCTTACGTTCTTTATTTATACAAGGTGTTGGTGACTGTGTTGAAGGAGTTTACCACATGGCAACGTGATTTCTTCCGGGGAAAGAATGAGAAACCTAATATGCACGAAATTTGCATGTAATTTGTCTTCCACGTCAGCAACTTTGTGCGCTATCTCCTCTGTTGTTTTCTTCTCTATTCTAAATTTTTTTGTCACTTCCAATCTTTTCTCTCATCCAAATATTGTCTTCCTGCTTCCAAAAATTCTCACGATTGACATCAATGGAGTTCTCCAATAGGTAACAAAGTTTTTTAATGCTCTTTTCTAGAATCTGTTTTTTTTTTCTTTTTCTATTACTTAATTCTTTGGATTGAGTGTTTGGCTATGTGGGTTTCAACCGTTTGAATGGGAATTTCATCATTAATGTCCATTTTTCAACAGTTATTTTTCGATGATTGTATTG
The DNA here is from genome assembly GCA_028565015.1 of Pinguicula moranensis. Lineage (NCBI taxonomy): Eukaryota > Viridiplantae > Streptophyta > Magnoliopsida > Lamiales > Lentibulariaceae > Pinguicula > Pinguicula moranensis. Next base: position 2,630 of record JAOWBN010176104.1, read on the forward strand.
TGGTGAGAATTTTATGGTTTATGGTTGGTCTTGGGTCCTTGGCAGCATATATACTATGGAGAGACCATGCCGTATGGCAGTCAGGAAGAGGCATTCAGGAATGCAACTACATTAGACCATTTAATGTCCTAGCAAACCCTTGCTGATTTTGCAATTTTGTATTCGGGTTTTACTGGATTTTCACATTAGTAGAGAGGGTTTTGCTGGATTTAGCACTTCTTTTTCAAAATTCTGGTTGTTTTCACGTAGAGAGGGTTGTTCAAAAAGAATATAATGGTTTCTCGCAGCATTGAACTATTGTTAACAAATGCTTCCTGTATAGCCATTGGAAATTGCCTTCGAGTTTCAACCACGACAATGTCGCATCTCTTTCAATTGATTCATGCTAAAATATGGCAGATGGGATGTTATGACCTCTTGACCTTACTGTATATTGTTTCCCTCAATATGTTCTGATTCATGCTGTAGATTTTATTTTCTTTCCATGGGAACTGTCATGAGCCTTGGTATGTCTTGCAGGTCCGCTTTGAGCTCACTTCCTTTGCTCTGAATTCGGAACTTAGTGTTGTTGAGTGAATGGATATTTTCATATTTGTTTTGTGGTCAATAATTCGCAATGAAAGACAATGGAGGAGGATGATCATATGGATAGATGGTTTTGGATGATGATCAAGTTCTGGAGGGAAATATAGTTTGGGAAGAAGAACAAGAAATAGAAACAGATTTAGAGGAACCGAAGAATGGAATGAGCTTTGAGTCTAAAGATTTATTGCATAATTTTTTTTATAAAAGTTATGCTTGGAAAAAAGGATTCGGTGTGAGGGTGAAAGGAACCAAATATACCAAAGGGAGATGTTATATAACATTTTGTTGTAATCATGATGGACTGGTGCATAGAACATGTTCTGATCCAACAAAAGAGCATCTCACAACCAAAACCAACTGTCCAACATCAATTTATGCATGTTCGCATGGTGACAATCTATGAGTGTTGAATAAAATTGTGGTTGAGCATAACTATAATTTGGATGTGGGCAAAGTAAAATTTCTCAAGTGCAATCGATATATCCCGGTAAATATGAAAATGGCATTTGAGTTGAATCAAGCAGCAGAAATCAAAACTTTCAAGACCGTCACTGCTTGTACAATCTTGGTAGGGGGATTTGAGAAACTAACATGGATAGAAAGAGATGTAAGGAATCATTTGGCTAGAGTTAGGAGAATTCAACTGAAGCAAGGGGATGCCCAAGCCATGCTAAATTACTTCAGAAAAATGCATACAGACAACCCTAGATTCTTTCATACATATAAGGTTGATGATCAAAATTGGTTGAGGAGCGTGTTTTGGGCTGATGCAAGAAGCATAGCGGCGTGCAAAGAATTTGGAGATGTTATAATTTTTTACACCACTTACTTAGTTAACTCATACGATATGCCTTTTACACCATTTATTGGTGCTAATCATCATGGGTAGTCAACATTGCTTGGTTGTGGTCTGATCACAAATGAAGACATTGAATCCTTTGAGTGGGTGCTCAATTCTTTTCTTGATTGCATGGTGTTCCTCCTAATGCCATAATTACCGACCAAGATAAGGCTATGAAAAATGTCATTGCTAAAGTTTTTCCAAATGCACGACATCGTTGGTGTATTTGGCATATCTTAAAGAGGGTGCCTAAAAAGTTAGGGGGATACACAGATTATAAGTTGTTTAAGCCAAAACTTTTGAGTGGTGTATGAGATTTATTAGATTCAATGGAATTTGAAGAAATGTGGAACAATGGAATTGAAGCATATAACTTACATGATAATGATTGGTTAGTTGGGTTATACTCAAAGAGATCTTGTTGGGTGCCAATATTTCTCAAGAATACTTTTTGGGTAGACATGTCGACAACTCAACAGAGTGAGAGTATCAATGCATTCTTTGATGGATTTGTGCACAAGAAGACCACCTTGAAAGATTTTGTGGCACAATATGCCAATGCCTTAGCTCGGAGGGTGCAATAAGAAGTAGAAGAGGATGCTAACAGTTTCAATAAATCATACGCACCAGTGTTACCATATGGGTTTGAGAAATAATTTGTAGAAGCATATACAAATAACAAGTTCAGTGAATTCAGAAATGAAATGAGGAAAGGTGGAATGGTATGTCATAAGACATTCCTAAAGGAAGAAGATGGGATTTTACTATGGAAGGTAAGAGAAAATATTAAAGTTGGAGAAGGTGAACATAAATGGCTCAAAGAAGTGCACTTTCATGTTTGCTATAATCAAGAGTCGACGGAAACCACATGTACTTGTCGGAGGTTTGAGTTTAGGGATATTGTATGTAGACATATTATTTCGATATAGTCTGAAATGAAGCTTGAGTATGTGCTAGATACTTATATCCTACGTCGATGGAAGAAAAATATAATTATGAGTCATACACAAGTGCAGTTGAATTATGCAGGATGGGAACGAAAACCCGAATGACAGCGATATGATACCATGATGGAGCAAATGTATAAGATTGTCGATAAAGCCATGTTGTCTGATTCTAAGCGTGATAAGGTGTTGGCTAAGTTGGAACAAGCAAAATAGGAGATTGAAGGATTGGATGAGGAGAGCATGCATGTGTCATGTTCCTTCCAAAACCATTAAAAAAAACCATAGATGATTCAAAAAATCTTATTCGTGATCCAACTAAACCTGCTCGAAAGGGAAAACAGCAAGCAAGTAGAAGAAAGTCAATTAGTGAGAAGATTATGAAGCAAGCAAAAGCAAAAGTGAAAGCAAAAACAAACACAACAAAACGTGGTCGAACCCCAACAAGTAAGCAATGTGATGAGAATGCAAGGAATGCATTGGTATGTCAACAACCTTGGAATCCATTTTCTTCATGTATTATTATAAATGCTTGATATAGAGTATATATTGAAAGTCTCGAATGTAGAAGATTGTGATAGGATGATCAATGACGTATTTACCCAAGAAAGCGTCAACTTTACTGTAAGTATTTTTTTCCTTTTATCAATGTGATTATATATATTGTTTTGGTCTCAATTTATTGCTTCAATTATAGTTTGTATCTGGTTTTCAGTTACACGCATCACAACCTAGTTCAAATACTTTCATTGATCTCAATTTGGCAACTGTGAGTTTCTTTGACTTCATTTCTGTTGATAACTTTTTCTGTCATGATTTTGATGATGTTGCTCTGTAATGCAGTGGTGGACTGGTATGGGTTGACATAAAAGTATTCTTGTTTTACAGTCTTCTCTGTGGTGGAGTGGTACGGGTTAATTTTATTTGTGTTGATAGCTTTTACTCAAGGGCATCCCTTTTGATCCCTCCCACGAATCAAAACGTTTCATTCCTTTTGATCCTTCCCACGAGAGAAACTATTGGACATCCCTTTTGATCCCTCCCATGACTTTGATGATCATCAACATCATCGGCGTTGTCGTTGGAGTTTCAGATGCGATAAGCAACGGGTATGAATCTTGGAGACCTCTTTGGAAAACTCTTCTTTGCCATCTCGGTTATTCTACATTTATACCCCTTCCTCAAAGGTTTTATGGGGAAGCAAGACAATCCTTATTGTCTGATCCATTCTGCTGGCTTCTATCTTCTCGTTGTTGTAGGTTAGAATTAATCCGTTTTTGAACAGATATTGGATAGTTTTAAAAGTTTGTGGGTTGAATTGTGATTAGACATATATATATATATACACATATATATATAAATACACAAAGGAAGAACGAAATTTACATGTAGAAAAAGGACATAAAGGAGAGTGAAGGAGCTCTAGGGTGAAGATTTGTCTGTAAATAAAGACCTGCAACCCCATATATTTATATGATGAGAGATTAAATCTTGTTTCTGATACATTTTTCATATGGGCTTCAAAGCTTGATCAAGAAAACTGTGTATCTATTATCGGTGGCAAGTAATACTCTCTAGTTCTACTTCATCTTTTATCTGCAATTTTTCTTCACTTCTCCCTCTAACTTTCTCTTCGTTCTCAGCTCCATTGTTATTTTCTTTGGCTTTCTCTTCTAGGCCCTTCCCCCACAAAATGCTGTAAACACCAGCTACCAGTAAAATAGCTCCACAAACACTGTAAACATTTAGTTAAAGAATCACTCATCAATCCATAAACCAGTTGCAAGAATGAGATTGCTTTAGCAGTTCAAATCAACCTTCCCCAGTGAAGGGTATCCTGGAATAGCAACGCCAAGAAAATGGCCGTAATTATAAGGGCTAACGGGCCGAAAAGAGAAGTAAAAACAGGTCCTTTTTTTCTCCACAACCCAAACTTGCAACCAGTAAGTTACAGCAATGACAATCACTCCCTATGGTGTGGGAGGGATGGCATGTTATTTATGTTGAGTCCTCACTCTGACATAAAAAATGCAAAATCATCAAGGGTTTGCTCGGACATTAAATAGTCTAATGAAATCCCCATTCAAACTGCTGAAACCCACATAGGCAAACACCCAATCCAAAGAATTAAGTAATGAAAAAGAAAAAAAAAATAGATTCTAGAAAAAGAGCATTAAAAGACTTTGTTACCTGTTAGAGAACTTCATTAATGTCAATCATGACAATTTTTAGAAGCGGGAAGACAAAATATTTGGAAGAGAGAAAAAGATTGGAAGCACGAAAACAAAAAAAATGGAATAGAGAAGAAAGCAGCAGAGGAGATAGCGCAGGAAGCTGCTGACGTGGAAGAGAAATTTCATGCAAATTTTGTGCGCTGTATCAATTCTCAAAGAATCAGTGGGGAGCAAGAGAAAATTGTTGGATGGACGGCTCCACAGACGGATCTAGGTGGGGGCAGGAGGTCTTGCCCACAAAAATATTTTTGGTTTGCTCCCCCTTAAGAAATTGTCCTCTTTAAAATTTTGGTCTACATTCGTCACTCAGAATTAAAAATCTCCGAACTTTTAAGAAATATTTTGTGGGGATGTGGTTGTGGTATATCTTAACAAAGAGGGAAGGGCTATGGTTGAATGTGTTGTGTGCTCATTATGACATTGATGACTCCACTGCTTAGGATTGGATTTATGCTGATCATCAAGGTCAATGTTCGATTTGGTGGTTTGATCTCATGATTTTTTTGCAGGGCATAGGTTGGTTATTGAATGGAATTGAGAGGCACCTTGGCTAAGGGTCTGTTAGATAATTAAGGAATAAAGGATATTTATCATATATTATAAAATAAAAGATTCAAATTATAATTGAACTTTTTTCTTAAATTTTGGTAATCATCTCTTATAACCTAAACAACCTTCGTAGATTATGGATTCACGTTCCGCAAAATAAGAGGTAATGAGTTCTATAAGAACGTATAATTGGATCTATGAAAATACAATGACCAATTATTCAAAATTGAAATCTTTCAAACAGGGTCAAGAATACGGTTATGGACGGACATGGGAGGCAATGCTCCTTTCTCTGCAGCCCATTCATTCTTCTTTGGTTGTCTGTAAGTTATAAAATATCGTTTGGTCTGCACTATATAGGACATTGTGGCCCGACATTACATTCGAAGCAACACATGGTATGCTTTGAAGCCGGCGATTACAAGGACTCTGGAATGGCCTCTGGTTGCATAATGTGGCACATTTAACGATTGAAAAACGACCAGATCTTTAATGACAAAAATTGGATTAGGTCATGAGGTGGTGGAATTCATTAAAGTTACTTGGGTCATGGATCAAAGTTGCTTCCCTACACCTTAAATTTTAAATCTCCCCATCCTTGAACATATTGGTGTCGGAATGACGTCTCGAGCCTTGGATCAAATCATTGCTTCCCTAAACCTTAAATTTTAAACCTTTGCATTGTATTGCTTTCACTTTTTAAGTTTTGTATTTTAAAAATTTAGATGTAAGTTGCGATAACCAAATCTAAAATCACCATGATAATGACTATTATACCTCATTATTCTGTCCGAGGATTGAGGAGCTCAAGTGGGAGTGGGAGTGGGACATATAAAAAAAATTCAAAAATTTACAGTTACAAATTTAGGGGGCAGTGCCCCCTACCCCTCGGCCCTCCTGATCTTTAATGACAAAATTTTAGGATTGTATAAGGTACAAAGTTTGATGTTTCATTTTCAAGAATTTTATGTGAGCGGGCAAATTGTCTATGATAATCCCGCCGTACTTGATCCCAGCCCAGGTTGTGAAGAATGAGAATGTTCAGTCCGTTGGAGAAGAGAGGGTAAGGTACAAGAACTGAATAGCAGCGAAGCAAGTCAGACGTCAGTAATTTGCTCCTCAATCTGGTGAAACAGCAACAATTAGTACGAAAAATCTTCTCTTCGTTTTCCCCAATTGTCATGGGATTGGGAACATCTAACACCTTGATTTTCTCTCAACTCTGGTCCTCAGACGCGCAGAATTTCTCACTCAAGCAAACATAGATGTTTTGTTAATTTCGATGCGTCGATAGATTCTTGCACCTTTTGCTGTTTGAAAATATGGATGATGGAGAAGGGGCTTTGAGCTTTGATTTTGAGGGCGGATTGGACACGGGCCCCTCCTTTCCGACTGCATCTGTACCCGTAGTCCAGGCGGCGGCAGCAGCGGATGCGAACGCGCCGTCCAATGCCGCTGCTATTTCTAACTACCCTTCCGCCGCACCGGTACCAAGTGGGCAGGGAGCGGAAGGGATGGGTGGCGGCGGAAGGCGGAGCTTCCGGCAGACGGTGTGCCGGCACTGGTTGAGATCTCTGTGTATGAAGGGAGACGCCTGTGGTTTCCTTCATCAGTACGACAAGTCTCGGATGCCTGTCTGCAGGTTTTTTCGGATGTATGGAGAGTGCCGAGAGCAGGATTGCGTGTACAAACATACGAATGAAGATATTAAGGAATGCAATATGTGAGTATGTGATGACGGTTCGAGGCTATTTTTATATAAATGAGTGAATGTTGTGTACTTGAGTCTATGGCCACTTCTGTTCTACCTTGATCCTCTCCATTTGGTCTTTTTTTTTGCGGGAGGAGTTTTGGCAGGATGAGCAATTTGCCATCAGTTGTTGATTATGTAATGTTACTATCATTTCCTAAAAGAAAGCCATTGGGATTTGCATTTGATGTGTAGAGACAAATGAACCTGGTGATGGTGGGCTTTAGTGCAACAGTAAGTGTAACATTATGATTCTGTGGTGGAGAATCTGAGTAACTTAAGACGGGTCCCTGGAGGGCTTACACTCAGTACAGCACACTAAGCCCTTACACTGAAATGTTGTGAACTTCAACTTGTTGTTTGATAAGATGATTCTTTATCCATTATCCACTACGAACAGGAGCCCGATGAAGTTTTACTTACATTTCTGTATGCAATAATTCTTCTGTTATCAATCCTTTCAGTTGCTTGATTTTTTTTGTCTCTGCAAGTACATCATTATCATGTGGATTTGGTCAAAAGAGTGAATATAAATCAACTTTAATTTTCTGTGCAGTCTTTGCTCCAATCTATTCTTTTGAACTTTGGTCGTGTGGCAGGTACAAATTGGGATTTTGTCCCAATGGTTCAGATTGTAGGTATAGGCACGCAAAGCTTCCTGGACCTCCTCCTCCTGTGGAAGAAGTTCTTCAGAAGATTCAGCAAATAGCTTCATACAACTATGGAAACTCGAATAAGTTCTTCCAAAATCGTAATTTCAACCAGCAGCAAGAGAAATCTCAGTTTCCACAAGTTCACAATGGTACAAATCAATTCGGTAGCAGGGCAGCAGAGTCAGCCAATTATCATCAACAACCACAACAACCGCAACAACCGCAACAACCACAACCACAACAAGCACAGCAGCCTCGGCAGCAGGGAAGCCAAGCTCAGATACAGAATATTCTCAACAATCAGCAAAATCAAGCTAGTAGGACTGCTGCCCCACTGCCCCAAGGAACGTCTAGGTGTGTTCCGAATAATGAATGATTCTTGTATTTATATGTGGATATTATTTTAAGAGACCTGTCCAACATCAGCTGTAATGACTTCGTTTATAGAAAAATTGACTGGACCCATTGAGATTTTTTCATGTATGCTATCTTATTGGTTACGAGCTTTCCACTGTAAGATTGCTCTTCCTTTGGTTCTTCAAGTTGCTGCCTGAGGTCCTTTCGAGGCATTCTAGCTTAACTCTCATCTTCCGACAAGGCAATATGATTAATGTGTATCCTGCATTGAGCATTGTGATCGTCCTTGTTATGAAGTAGATGATGTCCTCTATAAGGTTATTAGAAGGAATCATTAGTCGCAATAAAGGTTTATTCAGCATCATGTAATTAGAAATAAAGATTTTTTGGTAGTTTGCACATCTGTAGAACTTCTTTCCCCTTCCCAGGAAACAAACTTGCCTGTCATCTGCACCCCTCCCCGTGGTATCTCTTCTTTTTGTGCCATACACATACACCCAATCAAAAAATTTGTTCATTGTTGAGGTATAGCAACTTATACTTGAATTCCCTGTGCATATGCGTGTTATAGGTACTTTGTGGTGAAAAGTTGCAACCGGGAGAATTTGGAACTCTCTGTACAACAAGGAGTGTGGGCGACTCAGAGAAGCAATGAGGCTAAACTTAATGAAGCTTTTGAATCTGTTGAGAATGTCATATTGATCTTTTCGGTTAACAAGACTAGGCATTTTCAGGTCATTTTTAATACTATTGAGCCCAGAGACTCAAAGGGCCTGTGGTTGAAATATCAAAAAGCTCGATGAAGTTGGGGTTAGTTCAGGCTAATGGATGAATGCCTACTCCTTATCTCATTGTGGTATATCTACTTGTGGTTTAATAGGGTTGTGCGAAGATGACATCTAGAATTGGTGCCTCCATTGGTGGAGGGAACTGGAAGCATGCAAATGGAACTGCTCATTATGGTCGAAATTTTGCTCTAAAATGGTTAAAGGTTCTCGGCACATGTCTTCATTATTAACATTTAAGTATTCCATAGCAACACAAATGCAAAACTAGCTTCATGCGGATTTGTTTTTTGTTGGCATCTCCTTGGGGAGGTATGAATTAATTGTTATTGTTGGATTTTTTTTTAACCCCAAATTCATTAGTTTGGTAAATTAATGCCTGTATTTGAGTGCATGATTGTTTGAGGTGTGATTATATGTGGTTCTGTGAGTTTTTTGTTGAATATTCTCTTAGGATTTGTCATCCTGCATTTGCTTTTTTGGTTGACTATCCTATTTTGTTGTTGGTATTTGTTAGTCGTCTAATGATTATGTTCTGGCAAAGTGGTTTGCCCTTTCCATGACGTGTTGCTTGATATACTCTACATTTTTTAACTATAAGGATTCTTTTAAAGTCAATTAGCTAACTGTATCACATTCTTACAGCTCTCTGAATTGTCATTTGACAAAACTCGGCACTTGAGAAATCCATACAATGAGAACTTGCCGGTGAAGGTACATATGGATAGTTGCTTGTAGACAGATGCATCACATGTGATGCAATTTTAAAGTTCTGCATACTCTTGGACTCTGCTCATTTACTTCTGCCATATAGTTTAAGATATGAAGGCTTGCATTTCAAAAGAATTTAGCTATAGTTCACTCAGACAAATAATGGCAAATTGTCTACATTTGGAGTCACATGAAAAGTTTCGTCAGTGTTTAATTATATTTTTTTGGCCCCCTTGTGCTGTATTTCATTTTGTGGAAAATTAAGTTTACTAAAAGTGCCTTTCGTTTGGTGAGATCCAATAATTGAAGCCAACAGAAAGTTCAGCCAATATTTCTGATCTCTGGTTAAAAACTCATTCGGTGCACTGTTCTTTGTGACCTAAATCATGGGAGGGGTTAAATTATCTGAAAGAAAAATAATAGTGATGATGTTTCCATCCAAATTGTACAAGCTGGGCAATTCTCAGTGATTTTTAGATATTCAAAAAATGAATGCAGCATTTAGTTTCTTTCCTTTTATGGGAGCTTCATATATTGCTTTTTGTGCTTTTATTCCTGAACTCGGATGGAAACCTATCCAATCTAGGGCATGTTACAATGGACTGTGTGTTTTTGAATCTCATTGCAGATAAGCAGAGACTGTCAAGAACTGGAGCCTTCTGTTGGTGAGCAGTTGGCGTCATTGCTCTATCTTGAGCCAGACAGTGATCTTATGGTACTTCGTTTTAGCAATTATTTTTTGGGGATGTCACTGAACTGCAACTGAAATACTATTGGGTGTCATTCAAAGAGTCCTGTAGCTAGAGCCTTTTGCAACTTTCCACATTTGAAAGATATCTATTTCTTTGATGATAACATTATTCACATCTAATTGCTGAATTTCATGGTCTTATGGTGCTGTTTGCTTGTTGGTTTATCAGAATTAAATGATTATCTCTTGATACTTGTCAAAAGTACGTTTTCAGTTCGTGACTAAATTGTAACTGGAAGACTGTTGGATGCCCATCCCGATTTATTTGTGTTCCTATAACGTTTTCTATTACAACATGCGCGCATTTGTTCCTCTCTAGTTGTTATGGAGTTTCATGGCCTTCTGGTACGATCAGTTGAATGATTAGCTCTAGATAGTTCCCATTGCCTGTGTCTTAGGTCACTTTTGTAGGGTGTAGCTATCCGAGTCCTAAACTGCATGAACTTGAAGAAATAATTAATGCTTTGTGCTATATTTATCATGACACAACCTTCTTTTCTCTGTTTGATAATTGAGGAAAATTTGGAATGTTCTGTCTCTTCCTAGGCTGTCTCGCTTGCAGCAGAAACAAAACGGGAGGAGGAGAAGGCTAGGGGAGTAAACATTGATAATGGAACTGAGAACCCGGATATTGTACCCTTCGAGGATAATGAGGAAGAGGAAGAAGAAGATGATGAAGAAAGTGAAGAAGAAGATGAGAGCTCTGGACAGATTTTTGGAGTTCAAGGTAGGGGAAGAGGTAGGGGCATGATGTGGCCTCCTCACATTCCTGTTGGACATGGTGCCCGGCCTTTCCCTGGAATGCAAGGTTTTCCCCCTAACATAATGGGTGATGGATTTTCTTACATACCTTTGAATCCTGATGGTTTTCCAATGGCGGATCCTTTCGGAATGGCTCCACGGGGTTTTGGACCATATGGTCCTAGATTCCCTGGTGACTTTGCAGGCCCTGCCCCTGGGATGATGTTCCCTGGTCGTCCCGGAGGTGGATTTGGGATGATGATGGGTCCAGGCCGGCCTCATTTTATGGGCGGAATGGGTGCTGGTGGTACACCTGCTGGAAGAGGTGGGCGTGCAGGTGGTATGCCTCCCTTTTATCCACCACCACATCCAATGCCACAGCATTCTCAAAACTCTTATCGAGCGAAGGATCACAAGGCACAGTCTATAGATAGGAATGATAGCACCGGTCAGGTGAAGGGTCGCGAGATGGCAGGCTCTACTAATGGATCTGGTGATGAACCGCGGCTGAATCAGCACAAACGGCATGAGGATCTTTACAGTGCTGGAAACAACTACAAGAACGATGATAGTGAAAGTGAGGATGAGGCTCCTAGAAGGTCGAGGCATGGGGAAGGAAAGAAGAAGAGGCGAAGCTTGGAAGGTGATTCTACGCCAGTCTCAGGTGATGTAATGTAGTAGTGGGACTCTGATGTAAGAGCTGGAGAGATTGTACACCTACTAGTATCCAGGATCCGTATCATAAAACTATAGCTGAAAAGAATGTATGCTTCAAGGCTTGATAGGAAATAGTGAATAGAAGAAGAAGGCTACTTGGGGAATATTGGATGGAAGTTCATGTATGTTATTTTAAGGATTTGAAACTTATCATACTGATTGCTTTGATGCTGATTCAGAATGAGAAAAGCTTTACAGAGTATTTATTGGCAATTTCGCTAGCTGTGTACTATATGAGTCTGTTTCCATTACTTGAACCTGTCATTGACAAAATCCAAACACTGAGGGCCATTTCAAGAATTCAATTCATTTCATTTGAGTTGGAATAGTATCATTGTAATTTTATTCATTGGATTCGATCAAAATGACTATTAAATTTTAGTTATATTTTTTTTGGTAACCCGGGATATTGGTTTACTGTCGTAGTCGATTAATCTCCAGAGACCAGTACCAGGTGACCCCTTAGTACGAATCGGGCTGAAGCGAAGTGTGTTCAGACTCACAGTTGTGGCCCTGACGCATTATTAACCCCAGTGGTCTCGGAGTGATTTAAACTTCTGAACTCTAGGAAAGCCCCAAAGTCAAGCATTCTATCACTGGGACAACCCTGCCAGAGTTATAAAATTTTAGTATTTATATTAATAAAATTGTTAAAAATCAATACTATCATGACATAATATATCTTAAATCACAAATGAAAATAACCGATATAATTAGTAAGTTACAAACAAATAAACCCCTCAAACTCTAACTTGATTAAAATATATATTCCGTTGTTGTAATTGGTAACAGTCGATTACTGTTACTTATCCAAAAAACAAACAGTCAATTACTGTTGTTGCCTCCATTAAAAAGTAGAAAATATTTTCAAAAATAAAAAAAGACAGCTTAGAGATTGTCCAAGAATACAAATCTGAAGGGAAGAAGCTCACAAAAGTAAAGGTACCACTACAACAGCCAAACCTCCGTGATAGAGGGAAAAAAAATCTATTCAGGATTTTTGTGTTGATCATTTCACAAGGAAAGGCGTAAAGCACTTTGAATTCAGATTCATAATTCAGGGACCAGGTGAATTGAGAAATCCAGCACATACATGCTCTTCTGGAGGGGCCATAGATAAAGCAATCTGCCAAGCCTTTACTCCCTGATGATGAAGTTGTCCAGAAAGGTGTTCTCCAAATGTTAAAGCCACCAGAGTCAAAATTGGTAATGATCTAAAGACTCTAAATGAAATAGGCAAATCCGATTTCATGACGCCTGCAATGTGTGGACGACAACTCCATTTCTAGCAGCAGAGACGTGTGCCCACCTACCCAACCGAGGTTCCTGTGAAGAAAGTTGCTTGATGTTACATTAGTGAAGTGTATATATAAGAGAAAAAGATAAGTGAAGTGTGCAAAGCACTGATGGGAAGAAATTCATTTTATCAAAAGGTCCTGAGTTTGTGAACATCAGGTAGATTCTAACATTGCCAGATGAAACCAACAGGGTAAATTTTCATGTGTTCCTGTGATAAGGAGAGAGCAGAGCATCTCCGCATTTCCAGAAAGGTTTAGGAAGGCTAAATAATCACATTTCCATGCTATATCCTGATTGAAATTCTTACTACTCTTGCACGGGGAAGTTACATTAATCTGCCACTTTATCTTCTTTACTGATACATCGAGGCATCCTATCACAATCTAATGAATAGAAAAAATAAATAAAGAAAAAAAAAATCCAATACTCCCTAAAATCATAGAAACGCATATCAGCTTTACCACCAGCAAAGATATAATGATGAATAAACTAAGATACAGATGTCCACTTAAAATCAACATGTAAAGAAGCAAAATGCTCAAGATCAGTAATTATGAGGTTAAGAGTTAGTTTCGATCAGATAGGTTAAAACTCTGAAAGAATCCTCACCTTTCCAACACCAGCAATCAGGAATTTTCCAGATTTTGCAAACGCCAACGAATTTACAAATCCAACCTGAATTACACAGTAGCAGTACAAGTCATTCAGCGAGAAAGGCATAAACAGCAAAAAGTTGCCAAAAATGAAGGATTGCATCACTAGTAATATTCGTTTTAAAGGGATATAACTTAGAAATGACATTAGCTGCTATTTTCACTTTGTATTTTGTTTCAGCTTATGTAATATTCTGTCCCAGGTAAAGGGAGCTCCTCAAAACATAGAAAGCGAGATGAATCTTTTACCTTTTAAATGTTAAAAAAATGGATACGATGCTACGATGTTGTGTAAGTAATGTGGTTGACATATACTATAAGTTCCTCTCACGGAAGCCAAAAAAAGTTGTGCAGTCAACTTTTAAGTTACTGAGAAAGAGCTGCTTAAATGATAAAAAAAAATGAGAAGTTGCATACATACAAAAAAGCATAAACTCTAATCACATGATTTGTACAAAAACGTTGGCTTTTGCATGATAGAAAATAATGCAGCAAGAAGTCACCTGAGGGAGCTCAAATAAACGACGGATTCCTTTGGATTCATCCTCAATCGCCCAAATACATATGGAGCCATTTCCAGCTCCAGAAGCAGCAAGGTCACTGTTTCTACATACAGCAATTGAGTTGACCCAAGAAAGACCTGCCGAAGCAAGTATAGATGGATCTTGAGCATCTTTTTCTGCAAAGCAGGACTACCCCAAATCAGGAAACAAACAAAATATTCTAATTACAGGAGATATGGAAATAGCACTTTTGCAATAAGACAGCTAAATTGTAGAAATTATTACCTGTGTGACCATTCGGTAGTCCTGAATAATTGGACGAATCTAATGCTTCTTCATTAGAAGAAACATGTACTTTTTTTGCAATATGTACAGGCTTCTTGCGTAGTACATTCCAGTGCTCAATGCTTCCATCATCAGAACCCGACAAGAATTCATCATTGCTAATGAAGCAACAGCATTCCAAAGAGGATGCTGGAGCTCGAAATATCAGTTGTGATTCCTCTGGAACCTATTTACCGCGTGTAAGAAGAAAGATTACTGAATGACAAATGGAAAACAAACAAAAAAGTTCCACAAACAACAATGTATCCAAGTTGAAGTGAGCAAGTAGCATATTCAAGTAGCAAAATTACTAGGGAAAAAACAGTGTATTACCACATGATGAAGCAAGTCCCAAAATTACATACTTGAAAGATGGGATTAAGAAGATTTGCTTTTAGGTCCTATTGTAATGCAGGCATAAAAGATTATTGTGCATTAATTGTTCAATCATAAAATGAACAAATTTTCTAAGCAGTAATGTGGCAAGAGAGAGATGCTTCCACTTCCCAATTTAAAACACCTCTCAAAGAAGAGTTTAACCAAAAAACAAGAAAATAGGGAGGGCAGAAGGCTAGAGTAAACAACAGGGGGAGTGAGAGAAGATTAAAATAACCGGGACCAGTAGCTTTCAGATCTCACAAAACTGTTCAAATTACCTTCCACAAGTGCATAGTCCTGTCACGCCCAACTGTCAATACACGCTCTTTTCTCAAACTATCAATTGTTAGTACTTCACTCTGGTGACCAAATAATGTATTTATGTAAGTTCTGTCTTCCACATTCCAGATCTTGATAGAGCGATCAA
>JAOWBN010176115.1:0-17830 GCA_028565015.1 Pinguicula moranensis
TTTTCTGATTTGTCCCACGTTTTCCTTTCTTTCCCCATTGCACTTCATTCATGGCTTCTTTCAACTTGGTTGTTACAATATCCCCTACAATTTGAGATCCTTGCCCCCAAGGATATAACTCCGGATAGCGTTGCCTCATGGACTGCAAGTCTTCCCAGGTAGATTGATTTGATGAAGAGCCTTCCCAGTGAACTAAGATTTGGGTAAGTAATCCATGTTTTCCAGGAACAGTTATGGTGTCCAAAAAACGGAGAGGCTGGATGTTAAATTTCTCAGCTGGAGTCAGGAGTGGAAGGGTTTCTGCTACAAACTCTCTGTTCTTCCATTTTTCTTTCAGCAATGAAACATGGAACACGGGGTGGATTTTGGACGCCGGAGGTAAATCAAGGCGATAAGCTACCTTGCCAATCTTTTCAAGGACAGTGTAAGGACCGTAGAAGCGTGGAGATAACTTCATATGCTTCCTAAATTGGACACTATTCTGTTTGTACGGATGCAGCTTGAGAAATACATTGTCTCCAATAGAAAAATCTCTTTCAACTCTATTTTTGTTGGAGTTCATCTTCATGCGGTGCTGGGCCATAGACAGATTATGATGGAGGAGCTCATTTAGTTCATCCCTCTGGGAGAAAAATTCACGGATGGATGGACCAGAGGCAGGGGAGATATAGGGAATAGGAATGTGCCTCGGTGCGTGTCCATATAATGCTTGAAAGGGGCTCATTTTGATGCTACTGTGGTGTGAAGTATTATACCAAAACTCAGCAAGGGCCAACCATTTGTTCCAAGAATGAGGGCGCTGATGGCACATACAACGCAAATAAGTTTCCAAACATCGATTCACACGCTCAGTTTGGCCATCGGATTGTGGGTGATACGTTGAACTAGTGGCAAGTTGCACCCCTGATAGCTTCATAATTTCTGTCCAGAAGATTGATGTGAATATAGTGTCACGGTCTGAGACAATCTGAGTTGGAAGACCATGTAGTTTATACACCTTATCAACAAATAACTTTGCTACCACTTCGGCTGTAAAATGGTGAGATAGAGCAAGGAAGTGAGCATATTTTGTAAAGCGATCAACAACCACCAATATTGCTGTTTTTCCATCAGATTTTGGGAGGCGAACTATAAAGTCCATGCTGATACTAATCCAAGGGGAAGGGGCAATCTCCAAGGGTTGGAGTAAGCCGGCGTGGGCAGACATATCTGGTTTGCACCTCACACAAATATCACAAGTACTAATCCAAGTCTCCACATCTTTCCGCATTCTAGGCCACTTGAAATATAATTTAATGCGGTGTAAAGTTACCTGGATGCCCGAGTGTCCCCCTACTGGGGAATCATGGAGTGTCTGAATGATTTTCTGCTTCATGGGAAGGTTATCTCCAATACACAATCGGCCACGGTGTCTTAACAGTCCCTGCTGCAAGTGATACTCAGAGTATGAGTTAGGATTAATAGATTTTGCTTGGATGATATGCTGTAACCGAGGGTCATTGGCATAGCTAGCCACCACGTCAGTGATCCAAGAAGCAGCTGAGGTTGTAATTCCATTGCAGTGGCCATGTATCTCAGGACCAAAACGAGACAAGGCATCAGCTACCTTATTATCAGCGCCTCTTTTGTATTGGACAGTGTAGTCAAGGCCTAACAATTTGGAAGTCATCTTATGCTGCAGCAGTGTATGTAGCCGTTGTTCCAGGAGATGCTTGATAGCTTGCTGATCTGTTTTGATAATAAAGGTCTGGCCTTGAAAATAATTACTCCACTTCTTGACTGATAATACAATGGCAAGTAACTCTTTCTTATAAGTAGAGAGACTGAGTTGTTTTTGTCCTAAAGCACGACTGAAATATGTAATAGGTCGTCCTCCTTGAGTCAACACAGCTCCTACTCCCTTGTCATTAGCGTCTGTTTCAAGGATGAAGGATTGATGAAAGTTAGGCAGAGCCAAGACTGGCGCTGAACACATGGCCTCTTTCAGAATCTGCCAAGTAATTTCAGCCTCTTTGCCCCATTTAAAAGCATTCTTTTTGAGGAGTTGAGTGAGAGGTTGACTGATTGTCCCATAATCTTTGATAAATTTACGGTAGTAACCTGTCAAACCAAGGAAACCACGCAAGGATGTAAGATGATTAGGTCTTGGCCAATGGAGCATAGCAGAGATTTTTTCCTTGTCAGTGGCAACTCCATCTGGGGTAATGGTGTGACCGAGATAGGCAATGGACCTGCGGCCAAACGAACACTTTGAGGCTTTAGCAAAGAGTTTGTGCTGCTGCATGAGATCAAGCACTAAGCTGAGGTGTTGCAGATGCTCCTGCCAACTACAGCTATAAACCAGAATATCATCAAAGAAGACAAGTACGAAGCGTCTAAGGTAGGCTGAAAATACTTGATTCATTAAGCTCTGAAATGTAGCAGGTGCGTTACATAACCCGAAAGGCATTACCAGATATTCAAACTGACCATGGTGAGTTATAAAACTATTCAGATAAATATCCTTCTCAACCATACGAATCTGAAAATAACCCAAACGAAGATCCAGCTTGCTAAAACACATGGCTCCATGGAGTTCATCCAATAACTCATCAATAATTAGAATAGGAAACTTACTTTTAATAGTCAGACTATTTAAGTGGCGGTAATCCACGCACATCCGCCATCCGCCATCTTTTTTCTTCACCAAAAGGACGGGGGATGCAAAAGGTCTATGACTGCGCTGAATCAAACCAGTGTGCAACAGTTCCTGGACAATCTTTTCAATCTCATCTTTATGGTAGTGAGGTGTTCGGTAAGGTGTCTATTTTTGGGGAAGTGCCCCAGGAACCAAGTTGATGCCATGTTCAACCTCGCGGTGGGGAGGTAAGCTGGTTGGTTCCTGAAAAACAGTAGAGTAAGAAGCAAGAATATCATGCAGCTGTTCAGCAAACTCGGATGGGCCAGCCAAGTTTGTTTCGGCAGAATGTATGCAGCGGCCTTGGTTATCAAACTACAAGAGATCTTTGTGGCCAGCTTCTATGTTAAAAATTTCAGCCTGTAGAGTGGTAGCTGCCAAATCAGATTCTGATAAAGATATACGGCCACTATCACAGTGAGGTCTCCTTGTAATAGTTTGTCCATTTCTTCAGCTGAAACTAGTTGGAGTTCAGACTCATCACGAATTGCCTGGACCTGTAATCTGTCTCTTGCTTCACTGAGAGTGACCATCATGCTGTCATAATCATAAAGGACCGGACCATGCAGTTTTAACCAATCCCCTCCAAGGATAAGATCGTAACTATGAAGTGGAAATGTTCGAGGTGTGCAGAAAAATTCAGTACCTTGCATAGTCCAGACAAAGTTAGGACATTGGACAGTGCTGATTTGACGAACACCATCAGCAACCTCAACCTGCATTGGGGGAGCATTCTGGACAGGGCAGGACATGTTTTCACAGAATTTCCGATCAAGGAAGCAATGAGAACTTCCACCATCAAAGAGAATGTGAATTGGTGTCCCTTTATAAGAGCCTTTGACACGATAAGTAGGAAGGTTTTCCTGTCCACATATAGCATTGATGGAGAGTGTACCTGCAGAAGGTGGAAAGGCCTCGATTTCCTCCTCGAGATCGCCGGCCTCAAGATCAGATAAGTGGGGAACATTGTCTGCAACAAGTTCACTAGACATGGCATATACTCTGGTTGAGCATTGGTGGCCTGGTACATAAGGGGCGTCACATTTAAAACATAGGCGCTTGGCAATGCGTTCCTTCATTTCGTCATCTTTGATGAGGCGACGGCGTGGTGGAGGAGGCATAAGTGTAGGTTTGTCATTCTTGTATGTCAGGGGCAGTGGGGTACTTGGTGGCCGAGGGCCTAGGAATGGCCGAGATGGTGGAGTATTTCTGGTGAGTTGAGAGAGTAAGGCATTAACTGCCACCTCTTGTTCTCGAGCTATGGCTATGGCTGCTAGAAGAGTCTGCGGATGGCGAGCTTGAACAGCAGCAGATAAGGAGGGCTTGAGACAGCCGACAAACTTCTCACGATAGAACATATCATCAAATGCAGGGTAATGGATCATGACGGAAGTGACCATATTATCAAATCTATCCAAGACATCTTGCAAGGATTCAGTGTCCTTCTGCTTGAGACACATAAAATTCTCCAATAAACTGCCTTTGATCTCAGTATCAAAACGAATGAGCACGGAATTTGTAAAAAAATCCCAATTGGTAGGCTTGAGACTTCGGAACCACGTATCAGCTGGACCTTCCAGGTGGACTCGTGCGTAATCCAGACGTTCAGCATATGAAATGCCAGTGTATATGGTAAAGAAAGCGTTTCATCTCTCAATCCACGAACGTGGGTTTGACCCATTGAACTTAGGGAAGTCCATAAATGGCAATTTAGCTCGACGACCATGATCAAATTCATCTCGGCCAGGTTCCTGGTAGGAACCTTGGGAATGTGGGTAATATCCCTAGAACCCATCTTGAGTGAGTTGTGGCAGAAGAGAGATATTCGGGGCCCTGGGTGGTTGATTCCAGAAAAATGATGGAGCAGAGCCTGGTGCAACGGAATGAGGCCTGTGGGGGTTTAGAGAATGAAGGATCTCTTGTTGGATAGAGAGCATTTTCAGGTGCATCTCATCAAATTTCTTCTGGGTGGCAGCTTCATGAAGAGACAAAGAAGTGCGCATGGTCTTTGTGATTTTCTCCATCAAGGCTGGAGGCACATCTCGGGTTTGAAATTGCTGTGGGGACTCTTGGGTGGAGGAAGTTTCTGGATGTTTGCCTTGCAAAACATCCGCAACCTGGTTCTTTTCTGGAGGTGGGGCGTTGTTCTGGGGATGAATGTTCATGGTCATGGTTGTGTGATAGGTGGATCAGTGTCGCTCTTATACCAATTGTAGCAATACGATTTGAATTGTTACAAGATATCAAATTTTGCAAAAGTTTGAAAAGGACTGAAAACAGAGAAGTAGGGAAGAAGAAATTTCATCTATTTCTTGCAGACCTTGACTCTATTACAACTGCGTATTTAAAGAGAATGAAAATGATGACTGAGTTATTCACGATTTCTACTACTCCCACTAACCTAACCACGACTGAGTAAGTAGACACATGACTCAATTGAAATAACAAACTAAACTGACAAATAAACATAAAGACACGATTTGTTAAGTGAATCCACGATCTCAAGAAAACAGTTCATAGCATCTCTTCAGCCCTTTTCCTCGGCACGAACAACTTCTTCTGAATTGGTCACATTTGCTGATGTGGCCTCACTTTCCTTTTTCTGACGTGTCCAGCATTCTCCTTTCTTTTCCCAGTGTACAACATTCATTGCTTCTTTCAACTTGGTTGTTACAAGGTGTGGCTTTTGCTTCTGCCTAAACATCAATGATTTTTTGCTGCATTATATTTATCTAGTTTTTACTTATTATTTGCTTGATGTTACTGGTACTTCTTGCACAACCCTTGAAACACTTAGCCTGTATTTGGAACTTACGTTAGAGGATAAGATTATTTCTTTATCTTATAAAAGTTCGTCGTAATGTCTGAACTACTCATGGATAACAATTCATGGAACACTGATTATTGCATGATGATAGATAGCATTTCATTGTTGACTTGTGCTTATGATACATGGATGACACCACTAAAGTTATCTGCATTCCTGTACTCACAATAGAAATGATTGCAGCAGCTTATATAACAATATGCATTCTCATGATCCACGTTGATAATTTTGCAGATCTATCTAATGGAGGAGGTTCTGACAGGACTGTAACTTCAAATAATCTAAGAGACGGTGCAACCCTATTACTTCTGCTCAATGTACATCACAACTAGAGATTGCATCCTCGCCTTTTGGGGAGGTTAAAATTTTCTTGAGCTCTGACTTGGTTCTTGGAATTTCTCAGTTCAATATGCCTACTCTTGAAACAGTTCAGAATGAGGTGGGAAAAAAATGTCCCAGATCCTATGGAACTTTGGAGCCAAAACAGTCATTGATGAATCTAATGAAAGAAGTGTGTCTTAGCTTTCTGAAATCAGGATCTGATCCCATTATTGAGCCTCCAAACGTGAATGTGAATCCTACAGTTGATGCACTGGACAAATCACCTGGAAAAGATGATCTCGGTTCTGCAGGATTCTGCTCAGGATAACGGATTGTTAGCTTATCCAACTTGCAGTCGTATGGATGATGGCTCTTGCCAGAAAAAAGATGAATGGCGAAGACGACCAGAGTACGAATACAGTGAGCACACAATTTTACAGGGGAAACAAAGAGCTTGGCAGCTGTTCAGCACCGTGATCTAACTCCTGACATCAGGTCACTCCATGAGGCTGGAACAGATGAACTTTGTTCTGCAACAGTGTTCTTAGGCTCAGATAATGGATTAGTTTATCCCCAGTTTGATAATGGGCCAACTTTCTGAAAAACTCATTAGTTGGTCCCTGCATAGACGATGGCTCTTACCTGAAAAGGATGAATGAGAGAGACAACTGGAGAACTAACAGAACGAATGCAGAGGAAATTGCTGGAGAATCGAATGATCTGAGCTTGGCTGTTGTTAAGCGACTGATGTAACTCCTGCACTGGCATGGTCATTCCATGAGTCTGTTGACATCACCAAAGGGCAAGAAAACGTTGTAATTTCACTGTTAAATAAAGTTAACAATGAATTCCCCCAAGCTTTTCACTACATAGCCCAAAGCGTGGTTTCGAAAAATGCACACCTGAATTTCCCATATTGGAGATATAAGCTGTTGTCTTTCTTGTCTTGGGGATTGTTTTTCATCCATGTGCACATGAAACTGGTGGTGAATTTTCCTACACAAGACATGGCCTTGTTAAGGAGGAACTTCTTGACGACTGTACTTCCATGAACTGTGATCCAAAGGCACGCTGGCAGTTTCTCTGTAAGGAAGGCCTGATGGAAAGATCAGAAGATTCAGATCTTGTGTAACTTTGCGGAGGGAATTTAATGAGGAAGTTTATCAAAGAATGCTGGTTGAAATGTGGGTGCAACGAACAGTGTGGTAATTGAGTCATACAGAGAGGAATAACCTGCAAATTACAGGTAGTACGTAATTTTGAGTGAACCACCCTACTAGCCCCACGACTTGGGACCTGAGATGAAGTGAAAAATTTTAATGTTAGGATGATATAATGAGTATTATCTGCCTTCTATCGTTAGGTGTTCATGACATTGGAAGGAAAAGGATGGGGCTTGCGTACTCTTGAGGACCTGCCACAAGGCTCTTTTATTTGCGAGTATGTTGGAGAAATCTAACTTATGTGGAGCTAATTTGATCACTCTCTACGGGGAATCAAAAGGGGAAACATTCATATCCTGTACTTCTCGATGCTTATTTTGTTGCTGATAGAGTGCTAAGAGATAAAGATGCTCTTTGTTTGGATACTGCATATTATGGAAATGTTACAAAGTTTACTAATCACAGGTAAGTTATTTCAGAATATGCTTAAAGGTAGTAGTAGTTGTTTCGCTTTATGTTTGCCATTGGGCACACTTTTCTTACCATATGAGGTATGCTCAGTATAGATGTGGGTAAATAAATTTAAAGCTCTAATCATAGTAAACTGTTTCTCCTTTTGTTCTTTTGAAATTATTTTTGCTATTGATTAGTACTGATTCTGAATTCAGGTTGCTTTCTTCACTGCAAGGGAGGTAAAGGCCATGGGAGAGCACACTTGGGTATAGCTCATTTATTTCCCTATTAATTTGTGTTACAAATTTTAATGGTAACAATGGTCAAGGTTAACCTTCAAGATAAAATGTGTATAAATCCAACCAAATATGCTCAATAACCCGTAGGCAGGGTTGGAAAGGGTAAGATATACGCAGTCATACCCTTATCCCAAAGAGACTATTTTCTTAAATACTCTCAACTCAAATAATCTTAAAAGAAGGATGGAAAAATCGAAAAAATGAATGAAAAGGAAAGAAATAAAAAAGATGTTATAGAATGAATATTCCATCAACACCATGCAAGTATATGATGTATAATTATTCAAGAGCTCCGATTCTAGTTATCAAGCATGCAAAGGAGGAATGAACAATTGTATGTTAAGATGTCCTACATGCAAAGAAGAAAAGTCTTAAGTGTCAGAAAAGATGACAAAGTAACAAATGTCTTTGGCAATGCAACATATGTCAAGTGAGAATTGGCACATATCTCTAGCCAAATCCTATAAATATGGCTCTTCTATGTAATGAAAGATATACCAAACATTTGAGGATATCTTGTAGTGAAGAAGAAAGAATACTTTGTAGAGAAAAATGTAGAGTTATTCTTGGAAAATATAAGTCATCTTCGGATGTATATTATCCTTTTGTATTGTTATTATCATCAATTCCATAACAAAAGAAAAAATATAGGTACTAATACAATAAATAAATGCAAATACAATAAAACAAATAAATAGATCAGTAGATGTAATTACATTGCCTATCATGTCCTGGTAGCTCAAGTGGTGAGCAACTAAACTTCACAAATGTCAGGTCCAGGGATCGATACCCAACTAGGTCGCAAACGAAAACAGTCTCTTTGTATAATTACAAGGGTAAGGCTGCGCCCCCTAGACCCCAACTTAGTTGGGAATATACTGGGTAAAGTTATTTTTTTATGTAATCACACTGTCTCTCTAATTTACTATCACAACTCACTCACGATCAAGTTCGATGCGTATAGACATATATTTCTAACTGCGTTTTCAACTCGTCCTATAATAGGTCATGTCCTCTTAGCGAATTTACTCCTCCCACATCCTCCAAGGTCTCCCTCTCTCCGGTTTTCCTTCAACTTGGAGCTCTTCAACTCGCCTAATGGGCTCGTTGACACATCTTCTGCGTACATGTCCAAACCATCGCAATCTCCATTCCCCCAATTTGTCTATGATAGATGTGATCCCCAACTTACCCCTAAAAACTGCATTTTGGATCTTATCTAGTCGCGTGCAACCACACATCCATCTTAGCACTCTCATCTCCGCAACTTCAAACTTCTGCACCAACGACAATCTCATAGCCCAGCACTCTGACCCATACAACATGGTCGGTCTTATAGCTGTCCTATTCTATCGCGACTTACGCGGGTCAAGTAATCTTTATTCTGAAAAATTCTAAAAAAAGTAATCTTTTAAGTACTTGCGC
Organism: Pinguicula moranensis; assembly: GCA_028565015.1. Lineage (NCBI taxonomy): Eukaryota > Viridiplantae > Streptophyta > Magnoliopsida > Lamiales > Lentibulariaceae > Pinguicula > Pinguicula moranensis. Next base: position 9,166 of record JAOWBN010176115.1, read on the forward strand.
AAAACACCACCCCTTTAAAAATTAGAAGAAGTAGTAGAAAAGGTAGTAGAAGAAGTAGTAGAAGAAGTAGAATAATGTGTGCGCAAAACAGGGCCTAAATAACTCATGAGCTACTCAAATTTCATTCGGCATGAAAAAACCTACGTACAACCCTTTCCCTGTGTTTACTAGTTTGCACAAGCTTGACCGCTTTGCAACTGCCGTCTGTTTCTCCTAACCAGCAGGTTTCCTATGGCAGGAACTAGAGTTGCAAAAAGATAACCTTAACTTTGGGTCCTGAATTTTGGTAGCGCCTAGACCCTTCAGCATACCGTTGAACAGAAAACAGAAGAAACTACAGTTTATGAGGTGCTGCTTCTTTGATCAAGCTCCTTTTTTTGAGTATGAACAATGGTTGCAGGCAATATTCTGAGTGCTCTTGTTAGTAAAAGCTAATCTCCTCCTAACTCTTCCATTAACTTTTAGTATACTTTGGTCATGTATCCCCAGACTCAGAAACTTATCTAAAAACTCCAATGAGTCTGCAAATGCTCAATGTCAATCCATCACCTATGAAAATGTACATCTCTGCAGTTGTATCAAGTTTAATTTTTACACTCGCAGTTTTCAACGAACAAGCACATCTGCATCCTTTTCAGTCACTGATAAATATTCTCTGCAATGAGGCTTCATTAGTATTTCTTCTTGACAAGACAAAGGAATTATTGGCCTGATTCCTCCTGGATTCAATGGGAAAAGCATTTTATAGTATCCATCCATTATAGCTTCTAGATTGCAAGTTGCTGCAACTTTAGGAATCTGGTAGATCTCTCTCATGTATCCATTGAGATTTGGATATTCACTTATCTTCTTCTTGGTGCACTTGAATAAGACATTGTATGCAGAATCAAACCTTATCAAAGTGGTGAACAAGCACACATCTGCAAGGGTCAGTGTATCTCCACATAAGTACCTAGAACTCCCTAAATGCTCATCCACTCTGTCCAAAGCACCAAATAGATCATTCACTGAGATATCATAGGCTTCTTGGCTTTGAGCAAATCCACACCTACCCAAAAAACAAACAAGTTTCAGAGAATCAACACAAATTTGATCTTGAAGATAAGAGAACTAGTGATCCTAACCGATAATCGATGACCTAGAGATTGTGAGGATGCATGTGAAAGAGGGGTGGGGGTCAGGGTGGTGCTTGCAAGGATGGATGTGTAAATTGCATATTCAACGCAATGGTCGTAAGGATGCATGTATATGGAATTTCGATATTATGAATTCGAATCCAATTACAAAAGGGGATACCAGAGATCCTCAACCTGTAAACCCCATTGTTGATATTGTGATAGATGAGTTGGTTCCAATCCTCAATCATCTTCTTCAATGGTGTTGGAGAAAGATCCAACTCCGGATTCTTGGCCACCTCATTCAACCCAGAATTAAACAACTCTATAATATCATAACTCTCATTGCAAACGACATCCTTTTCATATGCATCCCACAGCATTGGGACAGTGGACCTTCCATTGTACCCTCCGCTTCGCAAATTGTACACCTCCTTCAGAGTTTTACAGCCATTAGCCTTATCCAATGTCGGCACAAGAACATCCTCCGTCTGCGGAGTATCCCGGAATTCCCAGGAGCCATCTCCGCTGGGGGCGGCGACGGAGAGAGAGATGAATTCTTCAAGGCCTTTGAGAGCGCGGACGATCAGAGTGCGGTGGGCCCAGGGGCAGGGGAGGCCGACGTAGAGGTGGAGCTTCCGGCGGGAAAGAGATGGGCCGAAGGTGGGACGGCGGAATTGAGAGGAGGGGCGGCGGTAGCTGCCGGTGGGGTCGGAGGGGGCGAGCTGGAACATCATGAGGTGCCACACGGCGGACCAGCCGGAGCGGGCTGCGGAGATGAGGAGGTTGGGTGGGAGGGACTTCCCCCATAAGAAGTTGGTGACGGCGGTGATGGGGTTTTGGTTGAGGGACATTTTGATTGTGCGGCGGGGTTCGTGGCGATTTGGGGCGGCGGAGGGTGGCCGGAGGAGGAGAGGGGAACCGAGGAATGAAGTAGTGGGCATGGCTTAGAATTTTTTTTTAGATAATAGTTTATGTCAAGACTTTAAGTGCAATTTCTTTTATTACAATTAATCGAATACATTAAACCTTTTCATCCCGATACTTTATACATTATTTAATTTTTATTAATAAAAGATAAACATTATTTAATATCCATGTATTTTCCATAAAAAAAAAGCTTTTAGTTGTTTTCTAAAGCCTTATTTTGCGCAGGGTTCTTAAAATTGTACTTGTGCTTATAAGCATCTTATTTCAAAAAATGAGTGTTTTGCGCAACCAGGGGCGGAGGGAGTGGGGGACCAGGGGCCATGGTCCCCCCAGGATTTTAAAAAAAATCAAATAGCATGTAATTTATTTATTTTTAGTTTAGTCCCCTCTAATATTAAATATGTAATCGTGCAATAATTTTATATAAATTACACCCAGACGAGTTGGTTATTGGTTTTGCAAATTATCCACGAGGTTGTGAGATCAAACCTCACTTATTCGCAACATTTTCTTTTATTTCTATTCAAAAGCAAATTTTGGGCCTAATTGGACTGGGCCAGAAAAAATTCCATTTTATTATCCTATTTGTTAATCCAATAACCAGACAGGGCCCGTTTTGCGCAGCCTTCTTAAAATTATAATTGGCTTTTAAGAATCTCGAATTACGAGATTGATGAGTTATTTTTTGAAAAAAAGGTGCTTATAATCCACTTATAATTTTAAGAAGGCTGCGCAAAACATGGGCTAAGTCGTTCATTAGAGGAGAGATATGGGTCATCACTAATCAATCTATTTCGAATGCTTTTTCTAGTCAACTTTACCCTTATAATCATACAAAAAATTATTTTTGTTGCAACCCAATATACATACGTCATTTGATGTATTGCTTTTCAACCACTTCACTAATAAAAACACTAAAATTTAATAGAGTAATTTTGATCTAATCTATTATTAGCACAAAATTAAAAAAATTGTCAATGATTATTCTTTCAGCTTCGAAGTTATATATATGCATATATCATCCATGTCATTAAATATCATTACAAATTTTATTATTTTGTTTAAAAAATGACAATACAATGTCTGTTATTTTAGTTATAATTAATCAAAAAAATATGTAGCTCTATACATATATGATGAAATATGATTGAAAATTTTATAATAAGTTAGGTTTAACGCACAATATTCAACAATCAACATCAAGTTCAGTTTAATACACAACAATCAACATCAAGTATCAATTAATACAAAAAAATAAGTTCAAGTATGTTCTTTGAATTTTCTTCAATCTCTGCATATACAAATATAAAGTATATTGAGGGTAAACAATTAATAGGGCAAAACAAACGGTATCATGGTACAATAATTGGTATTATCGTTACCGTACCGTAAATTAATGGTAAAATTATTACTGTAATGTATCATAATATTTTTTTCAATAACGATAACCGAAAATCTGAAAACCATCGAAATATTTGCTAAGCCCTAAGTTTATGTTTATTTCTTTGTGTTAGGACGAGATTTTTTAAGGTCTATATGCGAAAAAAGAGAAATGCATTTTAAAATAGAATACATTGTTGTAATAACAAGAACCTGATCGGGCGGGAAAGCCCTCACTCTGCCAGCACTGTGCCCAGCGTTTATGAATCTTCTATCAGGTTTGATTTCGACCTTGATGAACCTGGCACCTCTCTTCCAGAAAGCAGAAGCTAAGGAAAATTGGATGGGATGACTCTATCTATGGGCCCACTCCATTTCAAAGATGAGTGTGCGTAGAGATGACTTCTGTCAATAGGCAACTGCCACTCTATTATATACACAACCTAACTCCAGTAGCCGTCGTAGTTGAGGACATAGCTACGAGAGAAGAGCAAGAGGACCTTGCCCATGTATTGACCTTCATCAAGCTGAGGCGCAAGTCAAATCCGAATAAGCTGTGAATTGGCTTTCTCTCTTGATCTACGATATTGGACGAGAGGGACTTTGACACAGCCTTTAGAGGGGCATGACAGCAGATAGGGACTACCCACATGGATGAGTTATCACATTATTCACCCGAACCCCTATTCCATGAAAAAGAAGCCATAGCGTCAGAAGAGGAAGAATTCAATCTTTGAAGGCTTGAGGGAAAAAAAGAAGCGATGCCATCGATTTCGCCGTTGGAGTACGGGCATTAGGAGATTAGGACTCAGGGCATGGCATTAGATTAGGGAAATGCTTTTTGAACGAATCCTAAGATCAATTGGAATGCTTTCAATGGCCAGAAGGGAGGAGACATCCCTGGTTATATGATTGTTGGTTAGGAGTTTCATTGTTAGCAAGATCCCCAGCTATTGAATCTGTTGTCGGCGGCGGGGCTACTTCTTCTTCTTACGAAATGGGAAGAATAGCGTAGTCAAAGTCGGCCAAGTCGTTAGCCTTTTCTTCCACTCTTGGGAGAAGTGCAGTAGGATTAGAAAAAGGCCTAACTGCTGTGCTGTTCAAAGAATAGAGGCAGTTTCGGCTCTTGGAGTAAGCAGTCTCCCCGTGCCGGTTAAACAAGGGATGAGTGCCGGTGAAATTTTGAGACTTAGCCCAGTCAATGGAAATTTCTTTAGGCTGATCCCAGGTTAGGTCCGTCCACTAAATCCATTTCAAGAAAGGAACATAAGATTCTGATTCTCGGGCCTTTCACTATTCTTTATCTACTAGTCATATAAGCTTAAGCAGGAAACCCGTTTGGAATCCACCAGGTTTTTCCTCAGAGTTAGAGCTTCAAGCAGCGGAGCTAGGGCAATAGAAGTACCTTGGCTCAATTTGACATCTTGGAAAACTCGGTACTCATAACTTGATGGGGGCTATAGAAGAGGAGTTTGTTCATCGTCGAGGAAAGCAGCATGTTCCACATCTCAAGAAATCCCTCGCTTACCCGGAATTTCCGAATGAAATTGGCATATGGGGCTTCACTGGTGGGAAAGCTGTAGGCGATATCGGAGACTAGCTTATTCTCCGAAATGGTGGTCTCGTGAGCCCTAAGGCCAGTGAAGGCAGCAATGTCCAAGATGGTAGGCCCAGCCTGGACGAAGGAGAAGATAATTCGTGGTCACGCCCCAGAAAAGAGCTGCAAAAGCTATTAGTGGGATGTTTGGTTTGAACTTGATCAGAGAAAGGGAAAGGGCGTTGTAGATCCCAGCTTGCTTCCAAACACCACCCATGACTGGCTCTAGGCGGTGATACCAGTCCACGAACTCAGTGTGCCTAGAAGCGTGGATTGAGCTTTTTCATGAGCCAACTTCATTGCCTTGTGCTCTGCTTCCTTTTTCTGACACTCTTCTGGCATTCAGCCCCGAGTGAAGTTCTTCGGCCTGGGCTTCGATCTCCTTGTTGGGCTAGGCGCTCGATCTCTGCGGCATTACGAGCATGCTCACTAGCCAAATTGCCAATCTTACCTTCGAACTCCAGGGACTTGCCAACGAAATGGGGCCAGAAGTCCTCGGAAAGAAGAGGAAAGGCTTGAGCTTCCTGAACAGCAGTCTTCCTAAGTTCTTGTTTGGTACAGACAAAGTGCACCTTATCCTTGAGAGTTTGAGCCAAGATGGTATAACGGCTCATCATACTGGACGGAACCACTCCTCCTTGGAGAAGTAAAGAAAGAGCAGCTTGGAAATTCTTCACATCCTTGTCAGAAATTTCAGAGAGAGGCAACTAGCCAACACTGGTCACGTCCTCCTTAGCCTGCTGGAGGTCTGATTGGGGGATGGCATCTGGGCCAGTAGGATCATAGATGACTGAGGGATAGAAAGGATCTTCCAACCGTTGAAGACGGAGCTTGGAGAAGTAGTCTCTGGCAGCTGAAGTAACCCGCAGAGAGGAAGCTGAAGGAGAACGTCCTCTGCTAATGTCCGCATTGTTCTATCCTATCTCCTATAGGCATTCATTGGGCCATCTCCTCCAGGTAAGAATCGGGATTTCAAGTCTGAGTTTATGAAGAAATGAAGGCGAGAAGGGATAAAAATCTTTGTTTTAATTACGATGAAAAGTACACTCCGGGACATCGTTGTCAAAGACCAAAAGCACTGATCCACTTTAGCAGATCATAGCGATTGAGGATTCCACCATTGCTCATTATTAGGTAACGCATTCTCATTTATAGATTTGTTGGGGTTAGGGTGACACGTTGTCGCTTTCGCTTTTCTAATTAATGATATGGTAAAGCGCTTTACTAATAACATAGAAAGGGGCTTTCACCATCTTGTTGAAACCGTTACCCATTCTAGAGAAGCCATGAGTCAGTTTCTCTATGGACTTTCTCACTTCACTTCCGCTCCCGTATAGCAACGGGATATTAGGGTAGCCACAGGTAATATAGGAACTAGTTTGAGGTTCATCCCCGTGCTGGTACTAGAAAAGGTACTAGTGAAATAGGTTTGGTTACAGGAATTCAAAAAACCTAGCTCTTCCTATGCTTCCTATGGTCTTTCTTTCCTTTGGTTAATATAAAGGAAAGAAAGCCCGTCCTCGGGTACGAAAGAAACTACGCTATTCCTCCCATCTCATCTCATAAGAGTGAAAATCGAATGCAGTACCTGACCCTTCGTACCCTACTTGGATTTTGACCCTCATACTCTTTCACGGTCAGGAGCTCAATGCCAAGGTGAGTCTGTTGATGCGCAATGCCAAGAATTTTCTTTCGGACCTTCGATGCTTGAGACTGGACGGGTGAAATTGCCAGAACCCCGGGCCTATCTATGGGGGTAATATAGATGCCTGCAGAGGTAGATGAGAACTTTCTCTTTGACATGGAAGAAGACTGTCGGGTGGTCCGAACCAATTCATAGGAGCACAAGGTTACCATAGCCACAATGTACTTCACTGGGGATGCTGTGGTGGCGATCGAAGGTTGAAGACATTCAAAACAATCGGTGCACCATTAGCACAAGAGCTCAAACGAGAGCAATTCCACCCCGAAAATGGAGTCTAGTATATAGCGCGTTGCAAGTTGAGAGAGTTGCAAGAGACCGGTTCAGGTTCAAAATTTATACCCTTTCGTTTCTTTAAATTACGTTGACCAGAAGATGTTGAAGCTGCATAGATTCTTTTCATTGCAAAGAAGATTTTCATAGTTCTCTTTGATCTCTTAGCTCGGCTCTTAGCCTGGAAAAGAGCCCTACTTCCTTACTGCTGCTAAGAGTGAATGAGCTAGGAAATATGTAATATTGACTTGCTTTGGGGCAAAACAAGAAGAAAAGGAGTTATTACTTAACGGCCTTGTTTTTTGGCATTTCTGTCCATTTTTTTATGAGCTTCCTCTATCTTTGAATGATTCGTTCGCCTCATCGGAGATCCCCCTTTTTTTTAGCTGCTTCACTCAGTTCATGAAGTCGCACAAGACGTCTATAAGAGACTTCTATCTCTACATCTCTAAAGAGTCGATCTGCATATACGTAGTACTTTCTCTACTGCAAAGGCGCTATTCAATTGCCCTTATTTTCTTCCATTGAGGAAGAGCGATCTAGTCTCTTGCTTTTGGGGAATTACCACTACCGCTGCTTTTGGTGCCCACGCTGGAAGTTCAGGGTGAGAAAAAGTGAACGGATTCGAGAAGAAGGAAATGAATAACGGGAACGAAACGAAATAGGGCGTTTCTAGCTCTAGTTTCGGATGGATCTCGAGGCAGGGGAAGTGGAAGCACAGGTGGCTTCCAAGAAAGAGTGTCAGGAGATGGTAGTTAGGGGGTTGGGCAAGAATATCCGTTCCTTGCTCCAGCATCAGTTTCTCACAAGCAAGACCTAGCATTCATTTCAAGCCACGTCGGATTCCAGATTATCCAGATGCTAGTGTCAGTTGGCAACGGGAGTTCACCACCTCGGGTCTCAAAGTCAATTTTAGCAAATCCAGTTTGATGGGGATTGGGAGCTTTCCCCAACAGCTGGAGATTGCTCACTCACGAGAGATCTCAACCCGGACTGGAAAAACTCTCGATCTGACTTTCTTTTTCTTCCCTCATGTCGAGGTCTTCTGGAGTGAAAGAACTCTCGGGTAATTCAATGGTTCAGCTCTGGTTCAAATGGTATCTGGGGTATATCTCTTATCTGTTGTTCACGAATCCGTTTCAGGTTTCTTTGAAGGCATACCCGGTCTTTTCTCTTTCAGTTGCTGCTCCGGGGAAAGAAGTTTCATTGGGGAAGGTGTTCTAGTTGATCACTTAAGCTTTTAGCTTAAAGGACTGATCTTTGCTTGAACTTAGCCCGAGTAAGGCCGACTTAAAGAAAGATAACTAGGTGCCAAGCCTTTATATGAAACCATTTCTTTATCTCTGGGAATCATAGCCTACTTTCGTACCAAAGGGTTCTTCCTTCTGATCCTAGTTCTTGGCACTGGGAAGAGTCTCTCTATAACCTATAGGGTAAGGAGCAATAGACGGAATTCGCCCTAGAACCGTTAGGCTAGGCTCATTAGACGTAGACAGAATTAGTCTGGTATGGCTGAAGAATGGTTTCATCAGTTTCATTTTGGAGGGTCATATCGTATTATAAAAAAGAAAACCCCTAGAGCGGTTGGTCCGCTTTCAAAATCTTTCTATTTCAAATATGAAATCCGCCACTGATAGATGGCCACGTGTGCTCATCTATCAGATGATC
>JAOWBN010176125.1:0-17830 GCA_028565015.1 Pinguicula moranensis
ATCAACAGTCCCTGTTCCTTCTACAGAACACACATTATGGTTTCCCATATATACAATTCCTTTTTTAGTTTCATCCAAGTTTTCAAACCTGTTTTTGTGAGGACACATTTGAAAGGTACATCTAGAATCAAGCACCCACTCATCAGCCAACAAATTATCACTTACAGTAAGCACTTCAGACATATAGGATGAAACATATAACACTTCATTAGTATCCTCATCAGACAAATCATGAGATGCAACAACATTTAATTCAGATTTTTCGTTTCTTTTTTTGTTTCAGCCTATAACAATCTGAAATTACATGAACTATTTCCTTACAATATCTACAGTATACTTCCCCTTTCCCATTTACATGCCATGGTTGAACATCATTCTTTGTTAATTTCCTTTTACTTTCATTTTTATCAGATCTCTCTCTCTCTCTATGTTGACTCTTATTATATTCAGGTTTTACATTTACATATAAAGCAATTGTTGAATTTCTATTATTATTTAGTTCAACTTTCCTAGATTTGAGACCTGACATAATAGTTTCAAGCTTAGGTACAGTTTCAACATATTGAAGTGCATTTTTAACTACCAGATATTCGTCAGTCACAAAATTTAGCAAAATCATGGCAAGACTCAATATAAATCATGATCCGTTCCATTAAAGATTTGTGACAATTTAAAAAAGTCTTCTAGATTGTCATCAATAGACCTAGCAGAGTTCATTTTAAAACCAAACAAAGATCCTTTGACTTTAATTAAGTTTGTAGCTGATTTTGAGACATAAAGTTAATTGAGTATAGTCCAAAGAGCTATTGGATCTTCATCTATATCTATTTTTCCTTAACAAAAAATAAAAAAAGATTCAAAATTATCAAATTATATGCATCTTCTTTTATTTCACCAGCCCTTTTCTTAGCATCATCAGGCCACAGTTTAATGTCTTCCTTTAAAGCATAGTGGACTTTATTGTGAGACAATATTGCCTTCATTCTCCTAGACCAAATACTGAAGTCACCTTTTCCATCAAACATGGATATTTTTATTCTAGCAGACATTTTCACACGAATCTATATTATTATCACGTAAATACCACTTCAAGCTATAAGCAAATTTGAACACTTATCTCAAAGAATGAACACTTATCACACAACCGAACAATGTTTATCAAGTATTCACAGAACATGCAACTATAAAACTTAAGTTTTACACAACAGTCCTTTTAAACTGCGCACGTTGAAAAGCAATAAAAGTCCAGACCCCAAGCTTAGGTGGCTACAAGCCTCTAAGAAAGCGAGTAAGAAGTAAAATTAGTAAAATCAATTTGTAAACATATACCTATCCTAGCTTTTGCTAGGATGTTTGAGCAAGGTTTACTCCTCGCTTAGATCTGGACTAAAATAGTATAGATCCAATCACGTTCCACCCTCACCGCACCACTGTTAGAAATTTGTCAGATCTATACCTTATCTCACAAAATACACATGTTAGAGAAACTTATAAAACAATAAAAATTGTTAACAAGAAAATTAAGAGACAACGATATAATGGCCGTGGTTCACCGGATCTTGAATTTCGGCTAGTCCACGTTGAGCTCCGGAAATGGACGCTCTTGTAGCTGTATTTCTTCCTTAGAATAGAGAACCAATAGTCCAATATTACAAGATCTTCACCTCATAGAACCTCTCAAAATAGCTAAACAAGTGTTGATGTACAAGTGATAATATATCACAACAAATACAATGAGTTACAACCAGAATGAACGGCCATAAGATTAGAAAAATGAAGAACCAGAGGTTCTCCAAAACCCAGATTGAGAGAGAAATTTTCAGAGCGTGAGAAGTTTTAAGAAAAGTGAATTCAATTGTCGACGTCGGCCTCTCTCTCCACCTTAAGTACCATGGACAAGATTTGATCCCATCCATTGAATATGTGAGATCGAACGGCCTGTAAGGAGTTCTCATAAACATGAATATCATCCGTTAGATTAGTTCTCAAATCACCGACCAAGATTTTCTTTCTACCACCGCTAGATATAGTCATTGGATGATAGTCAGAAGATCAACGGTCCACGAAAAACTCGACTGTTAGTCTTCTGCTTCCTCAAGAAGCTTCATGTTAGAACCGTAGGATCAAATAACAGATGTATGGTTAAGATCTTGCTTATGAATTAAGCGGCAACACATTGTAGCAGTAGGATCAAAACATAAATGTACGATCAAGATTAATTTGATTAAGTGGGGGCTTTTGGGTAACTTCACCCAACAGGTGCTCTATATTTGGAATTAAATGTTAATCTAATTTTACTATTGTTTGAAGTTCTACCACGAATACCTAGAAATCTATTCTTTTAGGGTTCCCCCATTGGAAATCCAAAATAGATGAAGGGTAGCTAATCTATTTGGCATTGAAGGGTGGCTGCATAAATTTCCAGTTCCTATGCTACTATGTTCGAGCCGTAGAGCCTGCTCTTTTTGTGGTTAACTTCTAGTCCATTGATCATTTCAATTTTCAAGGCATCTTGGCATACCTCTAATAGCTTTGACATTCTGGTTTGATCCTATTATGATTATTAAGTGTCATCTGCATATTGATCTCTATATTTCCTATCTTGTAACCATTTAGCAGTCTCATGTCTTTTCCCTTTCCATCATAAGGTTAAAACCTTATGCAACTAGTAGGAATAAAAAGGGGGAGAGGGGATTTCCCTGCATTAATTCCTTTTGAAAATTGAACTCTCTAGAAGGGTTGCCATTTAGTACAATGGATGTTTTTGTTGTTGATAGACATACCATTATCCGACTATCCACCTCTTTGCAAATCCCATTTGTTTCATAATTTGGGTTAATTAGTCCTAGTTTACATTGCCAAAAGCCTTCTGAAAATCAACATTTTCCTTTTTTGCATGATCTAATACTTCGTTTGCACAAATCACTGAGTCCCCTAAGTACTTTTTCTTCGTAAAAGTTAACTAATATGGGAAATCCGGTTAAGAATTACTTTCCTCAATCTGTTGGCTAATAACTTCGGTATTTGATAGTATTTTGTGGTCGAGTTCATCTTTATTTGACAGACATGTTCTTTTTTTGTTTGTCTGTTCTAGTTTATTTGAAGGCATTTTCTATTTTTTTGTCAAAAACTTGATGATATCATGATATTGTTCGTATATTTAAAATATACTTTGCGTGAAGTATGGGAAGTTTGACACATTATTCTTTTATTATTTTAAATCATGTTAATTTGTGTCTTTTTCAGATGGACAATCACAATCCTAATTCCTATTTGTTACCTCCTTCTAAGGTTATGAGTCGTGACACCCTGATAGGGTGGGTGGGTTTACCCCAACCACACGACCACCTAAAGGCGAAGGCTTAGTAAGCCCTCGTCGATGTGGGTGCACTTCTTAAGGATTGACGGTGGTAATTCTGAGGATCCTAGGGCCTAGTGTAATTATTGTCTGAAAGATGTTGGCGTCCACCATCAAGAGTATAGAACATCAAACTTGATATCTCACCATAAAGGATGTCATATCCTTTGGAGCAGACAAGGGAAGTCGTACCCAAGACATCAACTGCTAACACAGGACGCGTCCTCATCAAAGGTTTCATCAGTAGGAGAGCTGAGAGTGGCTGAGTACGATGAGAAATAAATACAACGGGCCATCACAAACCATCTAATCCTGGATGAATTACCGTTCATGGTGGTTAAGAGGCCAGGGTTCCGTCAGTTGCTCAACAAACTAGAACCCTACTTTCCGGGAAACTCTAGACAAATAACTATGAAAGACTGCACGATCGTGTACCTTAAGGAAAAGGAGAATTTGAAGGAGACGATGCTTGAGTTGAGGCCTCGAATGTGCTTCACAACAGACACACGGACTTCAATACAAAACATTATACACATTTGTCTAACGGCCTACTTCATTGATTTTAGTTGGGTATTGCACAAGAGGATACTTAGTTTCCAGAAGATAATTGACCACAAGGGACCTTCCATCTCGAAATAGTTGGAAGATTTTATGGGTGACTGGGGGATAAAGAAGGTCATGATGATTACCGTGGATAATGTCACGAACAATGATACAACCTTGACGGACTTCAGTAGATGCCAGATAGAGCACTTTGGAGCTGTGGATGGTGCCATCATGATGGACCAATAGAACTTATAGGTGAGATGCTATGCTCACATACTGAATTCGATTGTGAAAGATGGGCTAGAAGAGATGGGTCCATCTGTGGAGAAGATGAGAGCATTGGTCATGTATGTTAATTCGTCACCTAAGAGATTGGACACCTTCAAGAGGTATGTGACCTACAATAGGATGGATAAGAAGGGATTTCTGCAGCTTGACGTATACACGAGGTAGAATTCCACATACACCATGCTTATGTCGATGTTGGAGTATCAATCATTGTTTGAAGAGATGCTTGATGAGGACCATAATCTAATAGATTACTTGGTTGTTGATGATGGAAAGAACAATAATAAGAACTTGTTCCCTATTTGGGATGATTGGAATCAGATCAAGCACTTAGTGACTTTCCTGAAGATCTTCTATGATGCTACACTCAAATTCATCTGCATCGAATACTATTACAGTATATTTGTTCTTCCAGGTAATGAAATGAAGTATAAATTACTTATTTTGTAACAATCTAACTTAATATATGTGATAAGCAGGAGGTGGATAGGGTCAAGAGGCAGGTCGATAAGTATGCTAGGGATGTTGATCCTTTTCTGAGTGATATGGCCAAGAGTACGACGACTAAGCTTGAAATGTATTAGGAGGGGATCACTCAAGTGGATGCCGTACCCAATCCGAAGAAAAAGCCATTGAACAATTTCTTAATGGTTGCTACCATGTTGGATCCTTGAGCTAAGCTGAAGTGGTTTTCATTTACCGTGGACTAGACAAAGAATGATGCATCAAGGGCAATTGTTATTAGTGTTGTGCAAGGGTTCTTTGAAGACTGCAATAAGCTATATGGTGCACCCTCTACCCTGGCCACCATTATTTATTTGAGGATTAGTGAGCGGGTTTGAGGAAGATGGTTATGGCTCTTATTTGAACCCAAGGGAAAATATGAACCATAAATCATAGCTTGAGAGATATCTGAGTGACAAGTGTGTACCAAAAAAGAACAAAATTAATATTCTATCTTGGTGGAAGACCAATGAATCCATGTATTCAGTGCTAGCACAAATGGCAAGGGATGCCATTTCAATTTCCACTGTGCCATCGAAAGTCGTGTTTAGCATCAAGGGATGAGTCTTAGATGTTAACCAGAGTTCTTGGATCCACATCACAGTCAAGGCGCTCATTTGTTCACAAAAATGGTTGGGGACCACTTTCGAAGAGATAAAGATTATCAATGGTACGAATCCAGAAACGTACGATATCGAGACATGTAATAATTCTAAGCATAAATTAATTTGTTCTATAACTTTAGTCCTTACTTTTATTTCCCGTACGTTCTAACTTGTAAATGGCTTTGTTTTATATGGTATGCAAAGTTGACTGAAACTCCTCGAGAATTCATGGTACGTCTTCTAGGTTGCAATACATGATACAACCTATCAAAAACTTCAAGAACATAAATATTTTATTTGTATTTTGCGTAATTGTGTTGGAACTTGGAATGTTAAGGGAATTCGATTTATTTCTTGACTTTTTGGTTATAAATTTTGATGCTAATTGATGCGTGTGTAATCTTTGGATGGATTTTTTTTGGAATTTGATAAATGTTTTGGTTAATTTGTTATTTTTGGGTCATTTTTATGCAAGTAATGAAATGCTGATTTTTTATAATATTTTTTTATTTTTTTAAAATAACAGTGGTAGTGGTGGCAATCACCACGGTACTGGCGGTAGCAGATTAACGGATAGTGGTGGCAGTGACGAAGTCGCCACCCCTATCCATTAATTTAATGGTGGCGGTAGTGGGTTGTGGACATTCGCTACCGCCAGTATCACTAGACACCCCTATATGTCGGCCTCTGAGGTTTTTTCCTCTTTGAGGACAAGTGCTACACTGACTACCTCTTCATAAACGACAAGGTAGAGAATGAGCTCCTTGCAATCTTTTGGGGCTTCAAGAACCATAGTTTCGTGAAGGTAGTCTTTCAGTTGCTCAAAAACCTTTTGGTAGTTCATATCCCAGTCGAAGGCCCTTCTTTTTTTGAGAATCTTAAATAAGGGTAAGGCCCTGTTTGCCGACTTGATTAATTGTTTGAGGGAAGCTTTTCGGCCTATAATCCATTGGATTTCCTTTATGTTTTGTGGTGGTTGGATATTAACGAAGGCTTGGACCTTGTCTGGATTAGCTCAATTTCCTTCTTGGATACTAGGTACCCGGGGAACTTTCCTTCTTCAACCCCAAACGCGCAATTTGGCAGATTTAGCTTTAAACCTACTTTACTAAGCATGGTGAAAAAAGCTTTCAGGTGTTCAGGGTGCTGCTTGGTTCAAGGCTTTTTACTAGCATGTCATCGACATAGACTTCCATGCATTCTTCTATGAGCGGGATGAACATTTGTTTTACCATTCGCTGGTATGTGGCCCTTGTGTTTTTCAATCCAAAAGGCATTCCCATATAACAATAAATTCCATGCAAGGTGACAAATGTGGTTTTGGCACGGTCTTCTATGGCGAGGACAATATGGTGGTTTATTTGATGTGCATCCATCATGCTTAAGAGGGAATTTTCAATAGTGGCATCAACCATTCAGTCAATAGTAGGGAGCGGATGGGGATCCTTTTCACAGTTCTTATTCAGATAACTTAAATCGATGCACATCCTTTACTTACTTTCTCCTTTGGGAACGAGGACTACGTTTGATAACCACTCCGTATACTAAACCTCTTAAATTTTCTTGGCGGCGAGTTGCCACTGGACCTCAGACTTGATGATGATGTTCTTCTATGGGGAGAACTAACGTTTCTTTTTTTGCACAGGTTTTGCATCGGGGTGGACGTTTAATCGATGCTCGACTAGATTGGAGCTTGCAATCTGGAAAGGGTTAGACCCCCATGTGAAGATGTCATCGTATTCTTGCAAACATGTTAGATTTTCTTCTAGCAAAGGATCAAGGTGCAACCCAATTTGGACCGAGGTTTTGGGTCGTTCCAACCATAAGATTACCTCTTTATATGATGCTGGCCATATTTTATGGGTTTTCTCTAATTGAAATTATGCTGCATGGGCTTTGGGATAGGATCCCCTTCCAAGAGATTTACCTATGGTTCCATTGAAAAGATCATGTCAGGACATTCTTCTATGACGTCATCCTTGAGAGTCCTAGGATGATATCGTATGAGGTGAGCACCTTGTGCTCTTGCTCTTCCTGCCCCTGGTAGCAAGAAACTTCATGAGCTTGTGGTAAGTGGAAACGATTGCTTGAAAATGATATAGGCTTGGTATGCTGAGTATGGAATTGTAGCCAAAAGGTTCCTGAATCATAGCAAACCGAACCTTTGCTCGATGGTGTTGCTTTCTTCCTTCACTTCTACAAGCAGCTTGATGACCCCATGGGATTCGACCTTGATTCTACCGAATCCCACGAGAGGTGTGGCAGTAGGTCCCAACGGGATCTATCCCAAGCCCATTTGGTTGAGGGCGTCGAAAGACAAAATGTCGGTCGAGCTCCCTGATTGACCAGGAACCTTCTCACATTGCACTTCTTGATTATTGCTGCAATTGCAAGAGGCGTATACTTTGGCAAGTCATTGGGTATTTCATTCTCTTTGAAGCACTCCTATACGGTAGCCTTGGTTTGTATAGTGTAGTATTCTTTACGTTAGGCGGGGACATGTTTCTCTCACCAAGCATTTTCTGTCGAACGTAGCTATGATGTCGTGGTACGTGCAAGGCATCCATGTAGGCGGTGTACCCTAGGACTTTTTGACATTCATCCTCAAATTGATGCATAAAACCGATTGACGGTTCCCCCTCCTTCTGGGTGATGTCCATCATATGAAGCATGATTCGTAGCCTTAGCTCCCTCAGGTTCTTCTGCTAAGTTGACTCTGGTGGTCCTCCACATCTAGCTCTTTTCCTTGGGAGCTCCATTCATATTTGATCTCGATCTAGGAGACGAGAGTTTGGGGTAGACCGTCACTCACCCATGTTAGCCTCCCGTGGCATAAGCGACAAGTGGCGGCCTGTGTTTTTGTTGCCACTCATCTTTTTGGGCCGAGGAATTGCTAGGTACTCCTCTCGTGCCTTGCTTTCTGGCGATGGGGGTAGGAGGGGTTTTGTGTTAGATGCTCCTGCCATCTTTTGTTGTTACGGTTGGGAAAGTTTCTTAATGGGTATAAAAATGTTCCCACGGATGGTGCCAGTGATGGAGACAAGAAAATTTGGGGGCTTAGAACTCACTCCGTGTACCCTCTATTCACACCCTACAACTGCCAGAGGGGTGAGGAATACGGTAACTGGTTTGTCGTGAGTAATTGCGGGCGTATGCCCAAGGAATGCAAAGAGCTAGTAATGCCTATTTATAGACTATATACGGGGATATATTGGTACTTTTGAATGGATATGGACATGACTGATTACCGTTGAACCCACTTATGGGCGTTGAAGGTTCCTTGTTATCCCTTCTGTTGATGCCTCGAGGAGATAAGTGTATAAGGCGACAGTTGTCTCATCCTTGTCGGAGAGATGTATTTGCCAGCCTCGAGGGCCCTATGTGTGATACAGGATCGTTCCTCTTAGAGCTCTTGCGATGCAATTGCTAACCGCATGCCCACTTGTGGACGGTTCCATTGCGTGTTATCTGTTTGTCGGGGTGTGATAGCAGGCATTTGTCGGGGAAATGCATGTGGTCAATTCTAAAGGGTCCTCAAACACTAGTCCACGAACATGTGTTATGTGCCCTCGAGGTGGGATATCGAGGTCCACCCATCTTTTCCCTGAGGCGACTTTGAGACTTACAAGGTCTTCTCGTAAATGGGCATTATCTGATGAGCCTTTTCACTTGACTTTTTTGCTTCCACATCACACATACACGTGTGTGTATATATATATTAAACATTTATAGATAACTTTTTTTGTGTCGTTTTGCATAGAACTCTTGAAGAAGATGACCCAATTTTCTAGGCATAATAGTTACAAAATAAGATTTTGAACATTAATTAAATCTGAGTCTGTTTACCCAATATTTTGGGCAAAATAATTGCAAAATTAGATTTTTAAATGTTAATTAAATATGAGTTTGTTTACCCGATTTTGTGGGCATTATTCGAGAATTAGATTTTCATATGATAATTAAATACGAGCCAATATACTCATTTTTCTAGGCATTATTTTTGGGGTTCATTAATTAATTATAAGCCCTTATCAAAATTAGAGTCTGACCACTCGATTCTCTGACGATCATTCTCTATAGGATGATCTTGATAAGCTTCGTAAGAATTATGAGCTCTGCTTACAGCAATAGGAGATTATGCAAGAAACAAAGCAAAGTCAAACGGCTAAAGGAGGTAGACCAGAACACTGCCTTCTTTCATGCCATGGCACGTCATAAGGCTGCTATGGTAACTAAATCCAGGATTACTCTCTCTGATGGTGTTCTGACTACAGGCACAACCTTTATCCTTTCTGAGGCAATAGATAATTTTCAGAGCATATTCACTGAAGAGGTTGCGGCTCCCATCTTCTATCCCACGTGATGCCATATGCTCCTATACCAGATCTATGGAATATTGTTAGAGATAACATGATGCTGCTAAACTTTGTTCCACCTCTGGTCTCTACAACTGATAATCAAATCATGTGTGCATCTCCATCGCTTGAGGCGCTTCGAAATGTAGTGAATTATACTGATGCACACTCATCCCCTGGTTCGGATGAGTTTTACATTTCCCGTTGAGATGTTAATCACGAGGATCTTTATGAGGGTGTGCTGAATTTTGTTGGAGGGGTAGCACACTTCTTATTTCTTACTATGCTTCGGCATTTGTAATGCTCCCTAAATGTGCTACACCGTCCACTTTTTCTGATTTTTTCCCAATCAACTTATGTCAGGTATCCTCGAAGATTATTTCTAAGATACTTACCAAACGGCTGAGTTCAACAAGTATTCTTCAACCTTCTCTCCCCGGGGCTACATGCGCCCGGAGAGACCACAAACTCTCTAATCCCAAATTCTATCAACCACCACCTCCCACCATCTCCCACGAACCTCCACTCACTCCTCATTGCCAAACTCACCACAAACCACCAACAATTAGATATGAATGTCGCTTGGACCATACCTACCCACCAAGCTAAGCAAATGAGACGAGCAACCATTGTCAACTGCTGCTAAGCATTTCCCCGCTAGACCAACCAAGCCCCATCATGATTACTCAACTGTTTCCCAAAATCCAAGGTCTGTATACGATCGGCTTGGACCCCGAGTGACTCTCCAGGAAGTGCAGCAAACTACATCAAAGAAGACAAGCTTCTTCATCACTAACTTTCCAACAAACTGCGACAAAGACAGGCTTGAAAGTCTCCTCTGGCGATAGGGGAAGATCCACGAGCTCAGTATAGCGAGGAAGCTAAGTAATACTGGACAACACTTTCGATTTGTGAAATTTAAGGATGTAGAAGATGTTGAACTTATGTTCCTCCAAATGAACAACATTTGATTCGGTTCTCAGTGCATCCAAGCCAATTGCACCAGGTTCCCAAAGCCTGGCTTAAGCTAAAGCACGAATCATGAAGAGAAATCAGTTAACGAAGATTATCTAGCCCACACCTGCACCTACTACCACTTGGTCCACCGTGCTCACGAAACTGCCACCAGGAACTCTGGGTAAGAGGCAAGTTGCAGGCATATCTACTGGCACCGAACCCGCCAAGCTACGAGAGGAACTGACCCCAAATGTGATGTCCTTCACTACATCAAAGGAAGATCACACATGGCTCATTCCGAGCCACATTGGTGTACATCAAAGATGTATGGAGGGACTTACAGATTGCACTGAAGACTGTTGACTATCTCAATATAGTGGTGAGTCCCATGGGCGCTGGCATGGTGCTTCTCTGGGAGGAAGAGGTATTGGACTTGCATACTTTGCTAAGCAATGATCGAATTTGTCTAGCAAACTGGTTACTAGACACCTCACCATGGAGCATGACCAAACCAATAATCACTTAACTCTGTTGGATTAAGGTATTTCGACTGCCTATCCATGCATGGACACCCTCAATCTTGGAGGCAATCGGTTGCCGAATAGGTTCCTTCATAAAGATTGATGAGATCACCACCACTAGAAGGTATTTGGAGACTGCTCAAGTCTTAGTGCAGGTAAATTTGGACTCCAAAATAACCCAAAAAATTATTGTTGAGATTGATGGGAATATACACCTATTGCACATTGTGAAAGTTAATGATGGTAGATTTACTACGGATTTATGGCAAGAGGGTACTGTATCCGAGTCTTCAAATTCAATTACCTCTGCTGTTGAACATAGTATCACAAACTATGAAATGAATTCATTGAATCCTAAATCTACAAATGTGCCTACCTCTACTAACTCCATAGAGGTTAATGTTATAAGCATGGAGGGCCTTCCTGTTCTGTCCCAACCCCTGACCCTGATGGTGTTAAACTGGATAAGACAGTGGATGTTGCCCTAGTAACTTGTTCGGATTCAGACTTTGTCATATCGTAAGAGAGACAGTGGAAGCCTGGAAGATTGTATTTGTGGCCATCCTCAATCCATGCTCCTAGAGAAAAATGCACTTCTTTGTTAGTAGAGCAATCTCAGGTGTGTGACACAGTATCTGCATCTGTAGACCTAGACACCAAGGAAGGGGAATGTATTCTTAAAGTAAGTGAACCTCACCCTTGCACAAAAGGCAAAGTTTGGAAAGGGCTCACTGCGGTGGTGACCTAGGATGGTACTAAAGGAATATATACCTCTGACTCTGATAAACATAACTTTTTTATTTTATATTGAATTTTGGCATACAAAAAAAATGTCGATATAATTATGTTTAATAAAATAAAATTAAAATATATAAATTTAAAAAGTTAAATAATAATTTTTTTTATTGGATATCAAATTTGCTAAATTTGATTTGAGAAAAAAATGAATAACATTAAAGTATATTGGTAAATGTGATTTGGGAGGGGGGATGACTTCGTTTTACGTTAAAAAATTAAATCGGTATCAGTATTACCGTTGGTATCGACGCTATTACCGATCCCGATATATGAAATTTATATCGATTATCATTGGAACACGGTAATCGATATTTGTATTGTTGATTTTCTTGTAACCTTAGATAATAAGTGCATTAAAATCTATTTCAATATTTATGCCCAGAGATTAAATCCTAATTGCTAAAGAAACTTAAACATGCTATAGACCAAATCTATTAAGGATCTTGGTGCTATATGTATTATTTTTTGAATTTAAATTAAACATCCACGTCTTGCAATATGTGAATAAACCAACTCCCACACCATACATGAGATCTACACACATAGGTTAATATAGATCTAAAGATAAATATTCAGAATTGTTACCCTTGTAGACCTCCAAGTAATTCTCGACCAAGCGGGAAAATTGCCTTCTTCTTTCCAACTTCGAAACACCCATGGTTTCCAAGTTGGACTATCAAATAATAGTAAACACAAACCCCAAACTCATTTTTAGGTAGATCTAATCTAAACACATGATCAAAGATGTAAGGAACAAGTGAAAAACTTCTTTTGCTTTCTCCAAGAATTCAGCCGCCGCCCCCTAGACTTAGGATTTCGAAAATCTCTATTTTCTTGAATGTAACAAGGTGTATTGTGGCTAGGGGTATTGCCTTATATTTATAGTGGGGAGTTAGGTTAAGACTTAGATTTATTGTTTCGTAAATAAGGCCCAATTAATTAAGTAATAGAATTGTTGACCAATTAGAACTCTTTTAAATATCATTTCATTAAGCCCAATAAAACTTTAATTATATTTCCATAGGGCCTTATAATTAATACCTTAATTATAAACCCAAATTAGACTATCTAAGTTAGTAAAAAATAAAAGGAAAATATTCAAGAAAAAGTGAGCCCGTGCCAACCCCTCGTCGGACTAGTGCTCAAAGTCCCCTGTCGAGACTGCCATGCATGGCTTAAGTGTTGTGCACGCTTCAGACATCCATGGCTTGTGCCTCGGGAACGACCCCAAAGTGCGCTCGTCCCATGGTCGAGTGTTGTGCACAGGCCTCATGTGCATCACAATGTCCCGCGGACCAGCGCACCAATCCATCTGCACGACACCATGCCATGCGCCCGTGCAAGTGAGGTGCACGCACAACACATTGTCATGCGCGAGCGTGAGATGCGCGTGCTGCCAGCGCCTGATGCTATACGCACGATGCGCACATGTCGCGTGAATCGTGTGCACAACCCTTTGGCCAGGGCCTTGCCGAGGCCTGCACGACACTCACAATGCGTATCATGACTTGTCTGTACGCCCATTGTGTAGGCACATGACCCCATGCCGTGTGCGATATGAGTTTGCAGCACGACGTGCATGGCCCATGCGGGACCCTTTATACAAAACGTGCATGTCTTAGCCTTTTCTCATTTTCTCAAAATGATTGTCTTCTTTTTTTGCCGTTTAATAAACTTGTCATTATTGTGTATCAATTCATTTTGAGCAAATTCCAAACAAAGCGGCATGTCCTCTATGGACTAGCTCAGGATCGATGGACTCATAGAATGAGCTTCAAAAAGATTAATCATTGCACATAAAACTCTTTTGACGAGTCACTAATTGCTTAGTTTCGTGAACATTTTACTATAGACACTAGCCTGAACTCTCATCTCCTATTGACTTTCTTACTCGAAGATTATTCTAGGAGAGCCCACTGATATAATTATTGTGTATATATTATCCTTCACTGCAGTTCCAAAAATAGATCTAGATCTAATGTACGTTAACCTACCTAAATCTATGTTGCACCAATAGTACCAGCCGTAGTCCAATAAACAAATTAATCTGACGAATCTTCATCCGTTGGATGGGCACTCTCGTTCAATTACCGAACAAACCCTCATGAAAACCATGATACAACTGTCGTCTCATAGAGCACGACAGAGGCGTGAATTCAATTTTGTACCAAGGATTTCCAGATATTCACTTTACTTGGCCCCCAGGTTGAAAGGAATTCGGTCTGTGCACCTGCAATGAGCCCTTATCGATCAAATCAAAGAACCAAACATCATGGACTAGGGTCTCTTAGGGTACTCAAGATTCAAAAAACTTATACATAATTATCTTTACGACTTGATGGTATTATCATAGTTTTACCATGGTAATACCAATACCGATAATTATAAAAAAAAAGTACTTGAACTTTAGTATTTAACTAGAACGCCCAAAAAAATACTTAAAACTTAGTATTTTTCTCAGCCAAAAGGCTCACAAAAATACTTGAGAAGGATGATTGTTTGCTCATCAATTTATAGAATTTGTTTGATGATTGTTTGTTGAGGAGTCAAGATTTGAAAGAGGGGTGGTGGTGAGATTTTTCGGAATATTTTGGTTCGGATCGGGTTGGGCGGGTCATATCCGATTAAATTCATAACGAAGTAGTTATATATGAATATTTAAGTGTCACGATAATATAAATTATGAAATAATTATAAAGAAACTTTTAAGCACATTAACATCTCCAAAAGCATCATGGAATACACAAAATAAATCAACTGTCACTTAAATTGCGAACGCTGTTTCATCTATTCAACTTCATCATTATCAATAAATCTAGCAATTTCTCTTACAATAAACTAATAATGAATTGGTGGAACTTGTCTTCCTTTTTATTTCGTATTTTTGTCTTCACAATATTCATGGTTGAAAATGCACGTTCAGATGTTGCCATTGATACCGGTAGAGCCAGAATAAGTTGAAACAACATATCAATTACCTGTAATTAATTGTCTTCCCCATCTCTAAAAATACCTTGCACAATTCCGAAAGTATTGAAATATCTCGAAAAATTAAACTAGCTCTGAAATCAACTTCCTAACGCTCCAACTGACACTTGAGACAGGATTTCTCTTCATATGTTAAATCAGTATAATAGAACTTTTAAACTATCTCGCAGACAACACCGATATCAAATAGCTTATAATCATCTCTAGGATCCAAAGCTCCAATTAACCAAAATAACTGCACGCTCACTAAATTGACAACTCATCTCTTGTAAAATGTAATCAATTGCTCCATTAAATATGTCAATACAATAACTATGCTCTCATGCAATAAGATCCTTTTTAGTAAAACCTCTGTCCAACTGAGAAGAATCATTCATGTCCGGGACTATATTTCGTTCAGTACAAAACTCTTTCACCCTTTCAAGCAACCCAATCCATCCTTTTTTTCTAAATAAAAGGACCTTTTGAGTATTAGGTACCGCATCCATTACATTAAGAATATTGTAACACTCAACAATGTTCATATGTCCTTCCAAGCAACTCAATTATATAATGCAAGATAAACACAAATTCAAATATTGTTATCATATCATAAAATTCTTTCAAATTTGGAAGAAATATCACCATTGCCATCTACTATTTTAGTCAGTATCTAAAGAGTAGCATCAAAGTGAATACGCAAAGTTTGAAAAGATTTGAAATGATAGCCCAACCTCGTATCATAGGGGCACTGTAGAGTTCCAACTTGATTCCCCCATTCCAGTATCAAGCTCATTGACATTAGACAATTCTTCAATATGGATAGCCTGAGCAATCTGCAATTGATCTTGTCGCTTAGCCGAACCTATCACTAGATTGATGATAAGAGACTCATGCTCAAAGAATCTATCAACTGTTTGACAAGTTGGAATGCAGCAACTAGTATCAAATGCAAGTAATTAGTATAATGGTGAATGCAATAAACATATGAACACTCTTCTAAAATAAGAGTTTATGGACCATTCCATTCTCCTCACATGTTACGGGCACCATTATAACCCTGCCCTCTTATGTCACTAGAAAGAGATTCACAAACGTGCAAAGAAGACCAACTCTCGAGAATTAAGAATTAACACAAAAGAAAATTGTTTCAACTAATACAACATGGAGAATTAGTTAATTCAAGAAACCAACATCAATAAGGGTATGAAACCTAACAGTGATTGGTGCTAAGAGCATGTCCATCATAGTAATACCCGCAAGTGAACGGACCGATACGAATTCATGAGCTAACTTTGGGGTTGAATCTCTCACGAACTCGGGATGACTTAAACTAAGTTGTCTAAATCTATTGTCTACCTAAAAGATAAATGTAAAATGAAAGCGAGTAAAGATTGGTTTAAGTTGAGATTATATTTTAAATTACTTTGATCAACTAGTTATCAACTAAATTAACCAAGCAAACAAGAATAAGTGATAGAGAGTAAATCGCAAGAGAAGAGTGTATGGGTGTTCTAGCTTTGTCTGCATAAACCATGCTCCTAAGTGGTGTTCTAAACATGAAAAACATTGGGATCTATTTGATGCACGAGAGTCCCTAGTTGGTGATTAGTGGCTTATTGCCTAAGGCTGTGGGGGTCTAATTCATGCACGGGAATTCCTACGTTTCTAGAATCACACTTATGAGGGGTCCGATGCACGAGAATCCCTCTAGTTATGAACACTAGCCTATGGACTAGAACTTAAGAGC
The DNA here is from genome assembly GCA_028565015.1 of Pinguicula moranensis. Classification (NCBI taxonomy): domain Eukaryota; kingdom Viridiplantae; phylum Streptophyta; class Magnoliopsida; order Lamiales; family Lentibulariaceae; genus Pinguicula; species Pinguicula moranensis. The sequence continues at coordinate 16,650 of JAOWBN010176125.1, forward strand.
ATACCTAAACGTTATTAACTTAGATACCTAATTGTGTAGGTCTACCTAGAGATGATTATTTGCTCATTGATCCTCCCAGTTCCCTAAACTATCTAAGTTCTCCTATGTGGCTGATCAAGCTAACAAAGGATTACAGGAGATAATAATTAAGAACAATAATTAAGAACTAATCCCAACTTCTCTTCAATATAGCTAAACACCCATCGAAGCATGATAAAGACAAACCCCACTAGAAAATCATACAACAAATTTAGCTATTCATAATCATAGGCAATGCAAGAAAACAAGTTATTACAAAACCCATTAACATTTATTAAAAGCTAAAATACAAGAAGTTCATTTCACTAACAAATGCTACCATAAAAGTGATATAAAAGGTCCCAAACCAAGTGGATAAACACCAATTTTGGGAAAGATCTTTTCCTTCTTGTTCACTAGCACTTAATGAACTGGAATTGAATGCAAATCCCTAGAGAGATAAGCTCTCAAGGGAGAAATATATAAAAGAGAGTGTGTTCTTATGAAAGTGGGTAGAGAGAGAGTCTAAAAAGCGGGGAAAAGAGTATTTATAGAACTAGGTTAAGAGGCAACATAGGAATTTCCCCCTAAAAAATCCCCTTTCCTCATCGAAAATGTGTTCATACAGGCACTTGAAGGAATTCGAGCAAATGGCCATTAGACCCCCTGTACTATACCTAATAGCCAATTTACTCCCCTGTACTTTCAAAACAACCAATTTACACCCCTGTACTATCCGAAAGAACCCCACTGCCCCCGAAAAACCTGCACGCGCGGTAGCGCGACTGGGAAAACGCTGGTTGAATGGAAAGGTCGGTTTTACCCTCGATTTTCGTCTCTCTCACTCTCTGTTCGATATTGGCAGAGATTGCGTTCATCGTTTCCAGTCCCACCGTTCGACCAGAACACTTCGACAGTAAATTCTGGACAGCAACCTTTCGACAGTCGCTTCTCAATTCTGGACAGCAACCTTTCGACAGTCGCTATGACGAGCTCCTGTGTTTTGGCTTGCAACTATGCCGCATCTGGCGCCGAAATAAGCTCCAAGATAAATTATTTGTCTTCTGTTGCAATTCCGTCTAACACGGTGCCGGCGATCAGGGCCCAACAGGCAAGAATCTCTGAATCCGGTAGAAGGGCTGCCCTTCTAGGCCTTGGCGCCG
>JAOWBN010176136.1:0-17830 GCA_028565015.1 Pinguicula moranensis
TGGAATGAGAGGTGAGCCACATACAGTGACTGTAGGGACAATTCCTTGCCCTTCTCCTACTCGAGACACAGATGGTGATGAGGAGATGAGTCTGAGTGATATTGATACCCTGGAGCTGCGCTACAGGTATCACGGGAGAGGAGATGATACTGAGATGCGAGCACATGTCCCATGTCCCGATGCTCGGTCGACCCCAACTTCGTAGACACCTGCACCATCCACTACAGATCACTCAGCACCTACAGGTGACATTATTTTTTTTCACCCTCCTTCTCCCCTACCGTTAATGCAAACTACCCATGTCAATGCGGGGGTCCCATCTGAGCGGTATAGATTTTTTCATGATATTGCTCATCATATATCTTACTCTCACATATCACCCAGCCACGAGGCCTTTATTACTTTTTTGGATAGTATTTTTGTGCCCAAGTGTTGGCAAGTTACAAAGGAAGATCCAAAGTGGAGAGATGCGATGATAGAAGAGTTGGAGGCCCTGGTGAAGAATGAAACCTGAGAGCTTGTATCACTGTAACCTGAGAAGAAGACTGTTGGATGCAAGTGGATGTTTACTGTGAAGCAAAACCCAAAGGGAACAGTGAAGCGATACAAGGCCCGACTGGTGGCAAAGGGCTACAGCCGAACTTATGGCATTGATTATGATGAAACTTTCGCACCAGTCGCGAAGATAAATACTGTTAGGACCATTGATAGTGATGATATTTATCTGAATCGATACCTCTCCCTTATTTTTTTTTAAAAAAATAAATATTGTTAGGACTCTGGTCTCCATAGCAGCTAACAAAGGATGAAATCTATATTAGCTCGATGTGAAGAAAGTAGTCCTCCATGGCGATCAACTCGAGGAGGTGTACATGGACATCCCTCCAGGCTTTGGCACAACTCAGACAGCTGAAAAAGTTTGTAAGCTCAAAAGGTCCTTATATGGTCTGAAGCAAGCCTCAAAAACATGGTCGACAAATTCAGAAAGGTTATGGTAGGCATGAGATATCATCAGACCAATGCCAACAATACTGTCTTTCTGAGGCATACAAGAAATCATACCACGATGTTGATAGTCTATGTGGATAATATGATTATCACAGGTGATTATGAGAGTGAGATGGCAGAGTTGAAGCTGAGACTGAACAACTAATTTGAGGTGAAAGACTTAGGATAGATGAAATATTTCCTTGGGATAGAGGTTTGAGGGCCCGAAGGGATATCCTTATGCCAGAGAAAGTATGTCTTAAATTTACTCAATGAGACAAGTATACTAGGCTACAAACCTGCCAAACTACCAATCGAGCATAGAGTGATTTAGAGTGTTGATGCTGGTGAGCCAATTAACAGAGAAAGATATAAGATATAGGTGGGACGACTAATTCACCTGAGCTATACCTGACCTGATATATCATTTGCTGTGAGTGTGGTGAGCAGGTATATGCATGACCCTACAAAGGTTCACATAAATGCAGTGTACTAGATATTGAGATACTTGAAGAGTGCACTATGAAAGGGTTGACCTTTTGGAAGAACGGACACTTGAGTATACTGAGATTCAAATAGGGCTAGTTGTGTTGATGACAAAAAATCCACATCTGGATATTGCGTGTTTGTATGAGGCAATTTAGTCTTCTGAATAGCAAGAAACAGTCAGTGGTCGCTCGCTCTACAGCTGAAGCAAAGTACAGAGCTATGGCTCTAAGTGAGGTCACTTCTAATGGAGTTGAATGAGTGAGGAAGTATAGACACGGTTGTGGTGTGATAACAGGTCAACTGTCAACATTGCAAACAATCCAGTTCAACATGACAGACCCAAGCATGTGGAAATCTAACCAAGGACTAAATTGTTGATTGTCTCACTAAGGATCTCAAGGTAATAGATATGAATAGACTTTATAACAAGATGGGCATGATCGATATCTTTTGCCCATCTTGAGGGAGAGTGTTGGGTTTTACGTTAGTAGTGGATTTGCCCAAGTAGAAGAGTATATAAACTCTTGTAGTCGGAATATGTTAAACAAAAAAATCAAACAAGAAGCAGCAAATCTTGACATATGAGGCAGACCAGCAGCCAAGGCGGAATAACAGGCAGCAACAAGGAAAGAAAAATGAAAAAGTGGCCAACCTTGCATTAATGTAGTTTTCAGCTTTGTAGTCTATAAAAAATGGTGAAAAATATTGTGAAATGTATTCAAGACACAATTATCGATTTCCTAATATTTCTCGTTGGTATTAGAGCGAAAAAGCAAGTTTTCGGCGAGAAAACCTCAAAACCGCCACTGCCGCCACCCATCTGCCACCGTCGTGTGAGGAGCATCGCCCTAACACAGCTGTTCTGAAATACAGTTGACCCAGGCCGGAAACGGCCGCTAACGACCGATTTTGCGGCGTAAACCGCCGCGGAACGGCTAGGGTTTCGGGATGTTTCCATCCGATTTTCGGCGCGTCTGCCGCCGCCTACACCGGAGACCGGGATCACCAGAACCGCGCTGTTGAGAGCTTTCCGGGGGCAAATTACAAGCCAGCGCCGCCGCACGCGTTGCCGCTGCTGGACTCGAGAATTCAGAATCTTCGCTTCTGCGAGCTCGTCACACCTGTAAAAACTGTTTTCCTAGATGTTCTTCCGTTTGATACATATTTGTGCTTCCATGGACAAATTAAATATTTTATGTTTGGATTGAAAATGCCTAAACTTGGAACATCCAATTAGGCATGACGTAGAGGTGATAATTGATTGATTGTTGCTGGAAAGATATAGTAATTGTTTTAATTGTTGAAGTGCTCGTTATGAGATGGCAGGAAAAGAGGATGACGCGATGGAAAAATGGTTAGAAGCATTGGCGAAACTCGATCCTGCTACCCTGCAGCTTATCCAAGGGATAATGCAGGATATGAGTGTTTCACTAATGTCGATTGTTCCAACTACCATACAGGTCAAGCTTGATGTACCAACTGGATGGACGAGCCTCCTATGTTGGTTGGTCCCGTCGAATTGAGACTACCTTCATGGATAGAAAATTGGGAAGCTATCTCACAGGATATGAAAAAAGAAAAGCGACTGCTCAGACGGATGACTGGAAAGCAATTAATTCTCAACTGAAAGTGTGGTTGTTAAAATCATGAACTCCTACAATCGCCTCCTCAGTCGATGGTTCGGAGCTCATTAGTGATATGTGGGCTCGACTTGAAAAAGAATTACTCCGAAAAGAAAATAAGATGCGAGTGTTTCAGATTGAAAAAGATATTCGTGATCTGGTTCAGGGAGATAAAACGGTTGAAGATTATGTGGCTTGTCTCATCAAGTTGTGGGAGGAAATGGATTACTTCCTACCTGACTCGTGTTGTAGTGATCCAAATTGCATGCGGGCAAAGAATGATGAGACAAAGCGAACTATGAAGTTCCTAATGGACTTGAATCCGATGTTCGGCCTAAGAAGGTCAATCATCCTCTCTCAATCTACTACACCACCCCTTGATGATGCTATTGCTGCGATGATACAGGAAGAAAGTCACATGGAGCTTCATTCTGAGTCTAGTGTTGTTTCGAGTGCTAAACCTTTGGCTACTTCGACATCTACTACACGCAAACCTACTTTAAGGGAGAAAGTCGTAGTTGCTACAATTGCGGTGAAATTGGACATCTGATGAATTTGTGCCCACGTCCGAAGAGAGATAGAGATCCTGGATGGTGAGGCGGTCGTGGAAGAGAAGGTAGCCATGGTTGGGGTAACAAGAGAAGTGGAGCTCGAGGTGGTGGACGAGGAGTTTGTCGCACACACGACTCTGGATGCGGAGGAGGATGAGTTTGGAGGAATTGGAGATGGTCTACCCACTACACCAGATACGTATGGTAATGTGGCACTACACACAAGAGGTATGTAAGATACTATTGCACTTGCATCCGGTCCAACTATTAACCCCCCAGGTTGGATTTGCGACTCTAGAGCAAATATACACGTGGCAGGTACTATTAGGGAGTTCAATTCCTATACTCCTCTAAAAGTACCTTCCAGTGTTAAGACTGCAGACAGTACCACTCGACCAGTAGTTGGTAAGGGTACGGTATAATGCACAGATACACTAACATTGTCCAAAGTTTTGCATGTCCCTTCATTTCCTGTAAACCTTCTTTCTATTAGTTCAGTTATTCGTGAATTAAACTGTAAGTTATTTTTGATATCCCACAAGTGATCTTCTAGGAGAAAAGGTCAGGGAAGGTACTTGAGACTTGGACATGGCAGGACGGACTATGGTACATGAATCAGAAGGGCTAGGAACTAGCCCTTTCACTGGTGGCAGAGCGGTCTGAGCAGGAATAGAGGGTGGTGGCCCAGCTGATGTTGTTTCATGGGCGATTAGGCCATCCCTCTTTTTCCCTTATGAGTCGATTGTATCCCGGTTTATTTGCGCAGATTCAGAAGGACATGTTAATTTGTGATGCTTGCGATTTGGGCAAGCACACCAGAAGCTCATATGTTAGCTCTGGTCATGGGAGTCCTCAAAATGGTACATTTTGATGTTTGGGGGCCTAGCCCAATTTCAACTTTTAATGGATTTCGTTATTTTGTGACATTTATTGATTATTATTCTGAAGTGGTTATATCAAAACTAAGAATGAAGTCTTGGCTTATTTGAATGATTTTCACAGGGAAGTTCAGACACAATTTGGAGCAATAGTGAAGGTTCTAAGATCTGATAATGTTAATGAATATACAAACAAGCTATTTGCATAATATTTGTCGACACAATGAATTCTACAGCAGACTACTTGCCCCTATACACCAGAACAAAATGGAGTTGCAGAGAGAAAAATCATCATCTCCTAGAGATTGTAAGAAGCCTGATGTTTGAAATGAATGTTCCAAAATATTTGTGGGGTCGAGCGGTTATGACTACTACTTTTCTGATAAATCGACTTCCATCACGAATTCTGAATTGGTATTCACCACATGAGGTTTTGACAGGCACCCGGGGAGATTGGATTGAGTTAAGGCCATTTGGTTGTGTGTGTTTTGTGCATGATACAGGCTTAATATTGGAAAATTGGATCCAAGAGCCATCAAGTGTGTATTTGTGGGATACTCAATTACACAAAAGGGATATGTATGTTGGAGCCCAGTTGAGAAGAAATCTCTCCTGTGGACTCGCCGACTGGTGAATGATGAGAGGGGGGAGTATTATGACTATTAAAGGTGTAGGACGAGATGGGGAGTAAAGTGATGTTGGTGAGTCACGGACAATAACTGTGGGAGAGATCGTGTGTCATTCTCCTCCACGGGATACAAGTACAGAGTCAGGGAATGATGAAGAGGTTGGTAACAGCGAAATTACATAACTACGTCATAGGTACACAAGTAGGCGTCCTCTTATCCCATCTTCTAGTACCTTGCCAACCTCGACTTCGGAGACACCTGTGCCACTACCCATCACAAATCACAGCTACCTCAGGTGACATTATTCATGTTTTTTCATCTCTCTCCCTCACCACAGCCGCTAAGACAGACCACCCGTGTCAATGCGGAGGTTCCACCGGATCGGTACGATTTTCCTCATGATATTACCAAGCATATTTATTACTCTCACATATAACATAGGCATGGGACATTTATTGCATCTTTGGACAATGTTTTTGTGCCTAAGTGTTGGCAATGTGCAATGGAGGACCAGAAGTGGAGGGCTACCATGATAGAGGAATTGGAGGCTTTGACAAAGAATGGAACTTGGGTGCTTGTACCACTGTCACCTGAAAAGAAAGCCGTAGGATGCAAATGGGTGTTCACCGTGAAGCAAAATCCCGAAGGAAAGGTGGAAAGGTGGAAAGGTACAAGACGCGATTAATGGCAAAGAGATACAGTGAGTCACAGTGTTGTTAGGGGGGCGCCCCAGGCGCGGGGCGCTTAGGGCGCCAAGGATATCGCCCCGGGGTGGTTGGGGCAGGCGATATCCCGGGGGTGCGCGGGGCGAGTGAGGCGAGCGAGGCACAGCGGGGCGCCGAGAAAAAATCGTGAATCTGAAAATTCAGTCGGCAGTTTTTTAATTTAACATGCATAAATATTTTATTTTATATGAAATAAATTATTTTATATATTTTTATTAGAATGAATAGTTAATTTCTAAAACATTAAAATATAAAATTATTAAGTATAAATATTTAATTTTGTATAAAATGAACTATTTTATATTTTCTTCACATCAGATATTTTATAATGAATTGATTGATTTTGAATGGATAATTGTATAAATAAAATAAATATATATTTTTTAAAACATAAAAAAGGTAGTGCGCCCTGATTCGTGGGGCGCACGCCCCGTCGTCCCGCGCCCCACTTTTTTACCTGATCGCCCCGGTGCGCCCCGCGCTCCTAACAACACTGGTCAGTCATATGACATTGATTATGATGAGACTTTCGCACCAGTCGCCAAGATAAGTACAATCAGGACATTAGTCTCCATAGCAGCAAACAAATGATGGAGGCTACACCAACTCGATGTGAAGAATGTATTTCTTCATGGGGACTGACTTGAGGAGGTATACATGGAGATCCCTCCAGGATTTGGCACAGATTAGACAAAGGGGAAAGTTTGCAAGCTTAAAAAATCCTTATATGGCCTCAAACAATCCCCTAGAACTTGGTTCGACAGATTTAGGAGGGCTATGGTGAGCATAGGTTATCAACAAACCAATGTTGATCATACAGTCTTTCTGAGATATACTGGAGATCATATCACGATACTGGTTGTTTACGTAGATGATATGATTATAACAGGAGATGATGAAAGAGAAATAGCAGAGCTGAAGGTTAGACTGGGCAAGGAATTCGAGGTGAAGGATTTGGAAGAGATAAGATACTTCCTTGGGATTGAAGTCACTTCGGAGCCAGAAAGGGATAGTGTTATCCCAAAGAAAGTATATCTTAGATCTACTCACATAAACAAGCATGTTTGGTTGTAAGCATGCTTGGTTGTAAGCATGCTAGGGTACCTATTGAGCAAAAAGTAAACCTAAGTACTGATGCTGGTGAGCCTGTGAATAAAGAGAGATATCAAAGATTGGTTGGACGACTAATATACCTGAGCCATACTAGACATGACATTACATTTCATGCGAGTATAGTTAGCATATATATGCATGACCCGAGAAAGGGTCATATGGATGCGGTGCACCTGATTCTAAGATACTTGAAGAGTGCACCGGGAAAAGGATTAATTTTTAGGAAAAATGGACATATGGTCATTGAAGGATATTGTGATTCAGATTGGGCTAGCTGTGTTGACGACATTAAGTCCACATCTAGACATGCATGTTTGTAGGAGGTAATCTGGTCTCCTAGATGAGTAAGAAATAGTCGGTTGTTGCCCGTTCTACTGTTGAAGCAGAATACAGAGCCATGACTTAAGTGTTGCTGAGATGATATGGTTAAAGTTGAAACTCTTGGAAACACTTGATTTGGAGAATTGGTATACAATTCTTCTTCTTCTTGCATTCATCAAATTCATGCTACTAATTTTTATAGACTATGGTGTGTGTTAGGTGTAGTAATAGACTTTGTGGAGTGTGTTAGGTGTAGTAATAGACTTTGTGGAGTGTGTTAGGTGTAGTAGATGGATCTTGGTGTGTTGCCTAACTATTAACCTACTCCCACACATTTCTCACGTTTTTCATTCAACACTCCCTCTCAAGATGGGCGAAATAAGCCTATCCAAATCTAGTGTACTAAGAACTTTGTTAAGACAATCAGCAGTCTGATCCTTGGTAGCCACATGTCCTAGCTTCAGAAGCCCACTGGTCAGCTTCTCTTTGATGAAGAATCTGTCAATCTCTACGTGCTTGGTTCTGTCATGTTGGACTGGGTTATTGGCAATGCTGATAGATGATTTGTTATCGCACCACAATGGCATTTGGGCTCCTTCATTCATTTTTAACTCCTTCAGCAAGGACCTCAACCACATCATCTCAGCAACACTGAGGGCCATGGCCCTGTACTCTGCTTCAGCAGTAGAGCGAGCAACGACTGATTGTTTTTTTACTCATTCAGGAGACCAAATTGCCCCCTACAAACATGCAATATCCAGATGTGGATTTCCTGTCATCGACGCAGCTGGCCCAATCTGAATCACAATAGCCCTCAATGTCCATATGCCCTTTTTTTTAAAGATCAACCCCTTTCCTGGTGCATTCTTCAAGTATCTTAGAATCTGGTACACTGCATCCATGTGACCCTTTCTCGGGTCATGCATATACCTGCTTACCACACTCACAGCAAATGAGATATCAGGTCTAGTATGGCTCAGGTATATTAGTCAGCCAACCAATCTTTGGTATCATTCTATCCATAGGTTCACTATCATCAGCCCTGAGATTTACTTTTTGATCGATAGGTACTCTAGCTGGCTTGCAACCAAGCATGCTTGTCTTTGTGAGTAGATCCAATACATACTTTCTTTGGGATTATACTATCCCATCTGATCCCTGAGCTACTTCAATGCCAAGGAAGTATCTCATCTCTCCTAGATCCTTCACCTCGAATTCCTTGCTCAGTCTAATCTTCAGCTCTGCTATCTCCCTCTCATCATCTCCTGTAATAATCATATCATCTACGTAAACAGTCAACATTGTGATATGATCTCCAGTATGTCTCAGAAAGACGGTATGATCTGCATTGGTCTGGTGATAACCCATGCATACCATAGCCTTTCTGAATCTGTCGAACCAAGCCTATGGGATTGTGTTTTTTTTATAGGCCAAATTTGTATATAGATAAAGTATAGTTACAGGTAAAGGAAAGCAAAGAGAAGCAACAAGAAAATAAACAGAAAATGATAGGTGACTGGGAGACTCTTGATGAGTAAGTCTAAATGGATGTATTTGTTGTCTAACTCCTGATCGTGAACTCTATAGCTTATCCTTCCGTTAGTCCTCCTTGTAGCTAAGGTGAATGGGTATGTGGCTCCCCTAGCATCATGGGTGCACAAGCATCTCGGCATACAGTTCATCGCCATCTCCGATGCAATCACCAATATGGGTATCCTGACTATCAACTTATCAGTATCCTTTGTTGAGGAGTATTGGTACATAGCTCCTCCCTTTTTGGTGAGCTATACCTGTAATGAAAGGGGTATAACGGATAAGATAAGCCAATAGGGTTCACTTTCAAGGGAATCAGCACACCTCAAACACCATATAGACTCATTAATATGTCTTGGTTGCATTAAATAGTGTCTTCAATCTGCCACTTTCTGTGCGAATCTTCGAGCACTGTCCAGTATGGTTTAGCATGTTGTTATGCTCATATTCCCCAACTCATTGCATTCCAACTTCTAGCTGTGAGTTAGCCTAATGTTCGCTTTCAGACTTTTCTGGTGCTACTCTGTTTTGACTGCATCAGTCCCTGAGTCAATAAGCTCCCGGAGTGCTCATGGTCTTTCTAGAGGATGAGCTCCTATCTATCTTATGGGATATCTGCACATTCTAACTTGGAGGCAGAAATATCTACTGACTGAGGCCTCTATGTTCCAGGAGTGTATCTTGGTTCTATTGTATTGCAAACAACATGGTGACCTCCATAATACTAGAGCCGCGCAATGACAACATTCACTTGAAAATACCAGTATTGCAAGTATGACTTCTGAGGTACCAAAGCACAGGCTGCACCTTTTTTTTCTTTGCTAAAGGAGCACAGTTGATCTTCCTTTACAAAACTCCAGACTGAGAGGTGTTGCTCTACTTTGATACAAGCTAGTACTCGACATGGTGGTTTCCAAAGTGTCCTTGTGAGAGGCCTGAACTATAGGGTGATTCAAGGCTCCTTGGTCATTGCTATACTTGGACCTCCTTCGATGCCTAACCTGCACCTTATAGAAGCAGAAAGAAATGAGTTGCACCAGACAAGATAAAACTGCTAAGAATGCATGACTACAGCCATAGCCTTAGCTTATGGTAACCACTACACTTGGTACAGTGGTTACCAGGCCGCGATACCTAACCTGTACCATAGATAATACCAGACAAGTTAAACTGAATAACAAAGAGCCTAAAGAATAAATGAGACGTCAAGGCTAACCCCACCGGCCGTTTAGTATAAGGCAGACGCCTCTAGATGGTTCAATTGCCAGTGGCCTCCACCTGCAAGGTAGATCATATAGTAACTAGAATTTTAGGCAAGATAAAGGGTTTAACGTCCAGTCAACGAGGCTGTAAGGGAACAATTTTGGTAGTCTCCTGAAACAGCCATAACCAAACTGCTCTTTGCACTCCGAACAAAAGAAGCTGGCTCTTAGAAGCAATAGAAGAAAAATGAGCCTTGTTCCTTGTCTTCCAAATGGACCATATCATTGCCAACCATATTGAGTTCTAGGCGCCCACATTTCCCCCCTGGCGGGCACTAGTCGAATGCTCCATAAGAGGGGGGGCTAATACATTAGCTGATACAGTATCAGGGACTACTGCAGTGGGTGTTTTCCTTAGCCATGAGTTAATACCGCCCCAGAGCTTAGTTGTAATTGGGCACTCCGAGAAAATGTAGAGAACAGTTTCATCATGTAAGTTACAGAGGGGACAAGTGATCCTCTGGTTAGCTGGGATGACCCATCTCTTCTGCAGAACCTCTTTTGTGGGACTTTCCTTGGTGCAAAGCTGGACCCTATTAATTTGGTGAGCTCTTTGTGTGCATCTGAAAAGACATGCTGAGATTCTGCTCTGATTAACTTGTAAGCTTCGTTCACATTGTACTTTCCTTGCCTGTTGGGCTTGAAAATATACTTGTCTATTTCATGGATCTATGGGGTGACATTCTGAATTAGACTCTGAAGATCTTCTAGATCAGGGAACTCAGATGCTAATACTTCCCTTCGCCAGCGCCAGCACCAGGACCAGGTATCATTCTCCCAAGTGTCAGCCTCAGAGACAGTAATGTTCTTGTTCCTCTCATTCCTGAATAGTCTAGGATAGCGGATTGCCAATGAAATGTTATCAAGCCACTTATCTGTCCAGAACAAAATCAAAGGTCCATTTCCTAACTTCAAGGCGATATTGTTGGTGAACCAAGCTCTGTTGAGTGAGGACTGCAGCGTGGACCACCATTCAGAACTAAACCCATTGCCCCTGGGCCTTCCTACAGAAGGTGATCTCCTAGGTAGACGTACGGCTCTGACCCAGCCAGCATCAGAGGGGAAGATTCACCATACTTAGACCACATGATTGCATTTAGTAAGGAGGTGTTGTCATTGAGAAATTGTAGTCCCCATTTTCCCATCAAAGCAGAGTTAAAAGAAGCTAGACAGCGCACACCAAGCCCTTCACTAGTCACTGCAGTAGTTACCTTGCTCCAAGAGGACAGGCATAGTTTCCTCTTGTTTTCAGAGCCCCCCCAAAAGAAACTTCTCTGGATAGAAGTTAGCTTTTTGATGACAGAACGTGGTGCACTGAAACAGGAAAAGTAGTGGGAGGGGAGTGCAGAGAGGACTGCGTTGATTAATGTTAACTTACCTCCTGAAGAAAGCATATTGTGTTCCCATTTTGAGAGTGAGTGGCTGAATTTATCAGTCACTGATTTCCAAGATGAAAGGCTTCTCATACGTCCACCTACAGGAATGCCTAAATATTTGAAAGGGGGCTTAGTAGACTGACATTGCAAGAAGGCCGCCATGTCATCCAGCATTGCAGGCTGCACATTGATCCAATAAGCTTGCTTTTGCTATAATTAATCCTAAGTCCTGACACCAGTTTGCTTGGCCCATGATGATAGTATCATCACCAAACTGTAAATGCTAAACATGAATTCTGCTCTTGCCAACAGCTAGTCCATTGAATAGGTTCAGGCTTGTGGCTCTGTTGATCATAGCGGAAAGGCCTTCAGCTGCCAAGAGAAATAGAAGGGGGGAGAAAGGGTCCCCCTGCCTAATGCCGCACAAAGGATAAAACTCCAGTGTTGGGCTCCCATTGACCAGAATTGATGATGAAGATGATTCCAGTAGTCCCTTGATCCACCACACCCAACACTGAGGGAGGCCCATGCTTGACATAATCTGAAATAAGTAGCACCAATTGAGTGTGTCGAATGCCTTTTCAAAATCAACTTTGAAGATCAGGGCCTTCTTCTTTGTCTTCTTGAATTCATCCACCACTTCATTGCATACCAGAATACTGTCTAACATCTTTCTTCCCATGATAAAAGCAGATTGTGTGGGGCTGATTAAGTTGTCCGTAACCTGCTTTAATCTGTTAGATAGTACTTTAGCAATGATCTTGGGGATACAGCCTATAAGGGAAATAGGTCTGTAATCTTTGACAGAGAGGAGAGCGGAAGATTTGGCAATTAGAGAGATGTGGGAGGCATTGCTTCCCTTAGCCAACTTGCCAGTTCTGTAGAATTCACACAAAAGCTGTAGGATGTCAGATTTGAGCAGATTAATGAAACGTTTGATGAAGAGGAAATTCAGTCCATACGGGCTAGGACTCTTGTGACTTCCGCAGTCTGATATAGCTGCCAAGACTTCCACTTCAGAGAAAGGAAGTTGCATTGTTATTTTGTCCTGATGATTAAGGGACTTGAGAGGAAGCCCAAACCTTGGTCTGATAGCTAATTTCTCAGTAAATCTGTCCTTGAAGTGGAGGTAGAAACATGCTTTGATCAAGGCAGGATCCTCCAGCCACAGAGAACCCTCCCAAATCCCATTAATCACACTTGCAGCTCTGGAAGATTTGAGGGTGTTGTGGAAGAAGGTTGTGTTCTCATCTCCCTGTTGAAGCCAATTTACTCTGGATTTTTGGTAGGTAATACTGTGTAGTATCCTAGTGGTGCTATCCAGTTGAGAGTGTAGTTCAGATAGTCTCTTGAAATCAATGTTTGATGATGCTTGTTCAGCATCATTTTCAATGTCATTGATTTTTAGCTGTAGATCCTGCTTTACCTGTGTTAAGTTCCTTGGCTCACCGTTGTTCCAAGTTTTGATCCTGTCCTTGAGAAACTTGATCTTCCTCATAATGTTGTAGCTCCAAGAACCCTCAAAGTGAGAAATATCCCAAGTCTGCACCACCATATTCACAAAGCCAGCATCCTGCAGCCATACATCAAGGACCTTGAGAGGTTTAGGTCCCCAGTTCAGTAGCTTGGAACTGAGGCTCACGGGACAGTGGTCAGATCCCTCTTTATCCAGACAAATCTGTCGCCATGGTCCAGTTGATTCTAACCATTTTCTACTTACTAAAAATCTGTCAAGGCGGCTCATGGCTTTGAGAGACTTTAAGGACCAAGTGAGCTTTCTCCTTTCTAATCTTAGGTCCTGCAGATCCAGATTATTGATAAAATCATTGAAGAGTCTAACCTCCTGTGTATAGTTGCGAGCAGCAGCACCTTTCCTTTCGCACAAGGATAGGACCGCATTAAAATCACCCATGATACAACACTTTTCAAGCTTCAGGGGTGCTAGGCAGTTAGAGAGGAGTTTCCATTGTAATAGCTTCATGTCCAAGACACCCGGCCCATAAACATTTATCATATGTGAAGCTTCAGATTCCTCCAACCAATGTCCTGATACCCCGAGGAAACCATCCCCACCGAAGATTGATACTCTCTTGAATTTGTTCTTATTCCAAATACACAGCAGTCCTCCAGACAAGCCAGCAGCTCCTGAGTAGCACCAGTCAAAGTTCTGATCAAACCACAGATAAGAGCACAATGTTTTCTCAACTGTAAGCATCTTGATCTCTTGCAAACTGATAAAGTCTACCGTCTCCTTCAAAATTAACTGTTTAACCTGTCTTTTCCTTTCCCAGCTCCCCAACCCACGAACATTGTAGGTAATGGTTTTCATGAGCACTGCTTGTTCACCTCCCCAAGGGGAATATGGGTAGCCACTAGGGTTGAGTGTTCATCATGACAAGGCTTGACCATACTATCCAGCAAGGAGCGGAAATCATCTTGTTGACAACCATACTTGATCCCCAGTTGGGAACCAATATCCATAATTTTTTCAACTGAGACACAAGGTTTATCAGAATTGTGTACCAAAGGCAGGAAGGACTTATAGATGACTGTACCCCAATTCGGTCTAGCCAGTTATCAAGGATAGCTAATTTCCTGTCAGGGTCAGGATCAATAACTGACTTGGTCTGACTTCTGATTTTTTTTGGTCGACCTCACCAGTTGAAGCCGTCCTAGGACTGGCCGGTATTTTAGACACCTCAGGGTTGAGGAGAGAGGGGAGCCTTCCAAGGACACTTGCGTGCTAGGAAGGTCCACCACGACCAGTTTGCCCTTATTCAGGCAATCTAAATCAGATGAATTAGATGAATTTGACTCCACCGAAGCAGAACAGATTTCAACAGCATTTCTACTCCTGATAGGTGCATTAATATGAAGCTGGGCTGGACTGAGTTGCTCAATGACTTCTCCATAAGTAATCTGCTTGCTAGGTTCAGCAGAGGTCGGTAGTTCTGAGGTTAATGCAGCTTGATTCTGACACTGGAGAGCTATGCTGGCGTCTACGGTAACTGCACACATAGTCGGTGGCAAATTAGCTGCGATAGCTGGTAATTCTGTCCCTTTTTTTGTCAGTGGGATCAAGCCCTTTATGGAATGTTCTATTGAGACTTCGCATGTTTGCGCCACTGGGTCAGTTAGATCGGCCTGAGCAAACCGAGATGGAGGCCACCAGTTGATCTGCTTAGGTAGCCAGATCTTTTGACCTGGGCTTGCTCTACTTTGGGTTGGAGGTATAGGTCCAGATGCGTGCTTTAGACCGATTGGGTCAGCTAGATCCGTTGTGCTCGGCTCATGGAATGCAGCTGATGAACCATCATCAGTAGATGAAGAGAAGTCAACCGAAGTCAGCGAATTTGTATCAGAGTCTGAGGCAAGAACCTCCTGCCAAAGTGGCACGTAGCACGAGATTTCCACAACTTGCAGAGAAAAGCAGGCACCATCAACTGTCGCTTTTAATGTCTGATCCACCCTTGAACCCAGGGGTACCTTAAGCTGTATATATGCAACATCTAGCACCCGTTTAGATAAGGTGATATCCTCAATGCAGGTGACAGAGCCCAATTTGTTGCCGATGCGCGTTAGGTTATCCTGAGTCCATGCCTGAACAGGAAGGCCAAAGATTTGGATTCTACAAGCGCGTGTGTTGGCTGGCTTTTGGGAGCACCAAGGGGAGATATCAACTGTCCAGTTGGCAAGCCATTCCTTATCCTTTCCTATGAGGTACATTAATTCAAGTGGGTGTTCTTCCCATAGCAGCACTTTTCCGTCACCTAAGGAGCTAGCTTCAATATTCAGGTAGCCAGCAGGTTTCAACTCTCGTTGGAGGCTAAGGCAGCTGTGATGCTGGTTCAGTGTGACTCTGAAACTCCTGTTAAGCCAGAAGTCTGGTTTGGCATAGGAGGAGAGGGCGAGTCCTGCAGGCTGAATAGGGGCTATGTTGGATGGGGATCCAACCGCCAATGGATCCAGGGGGGCTAGAAGTGTCTTCAGTGGGACTAGCGTGCTGGTGGACTTCACCTCCGTTTTTGCTAGGGAATACTTAGGGAACCTGGCAAGATTAGCTTGCAAGCGATATGATCCCAACCAAATATTATTTAGTTTGAAGAGCATTAGGTCTGTGTCCTCCACACTTTCAAATTCAACAAAGCCGATCCGAAGACCTCTAGCGCTGAGCTTTCGAGCAATGGAGATAAACTTGATGGATCCTTGATTTTTCAGAGCACTGCGCAAGCGGTCGACATCGCAACCCGTGAGGAAATTAGTCAGATAGAAGCTGAGAGTAGTGGGTCTGTGCACTTGGGAGTCCACCCTTGTCGATTTAGCTCTAGGGCCTAGCCGGTCGTGAACGGAACAGGGGTTCTGGGGTGGCAATGGGGGAAAGGAGCGAGGATTGACCTGAGTGTGGATCAAAGGAGCCTTTCTGGCCTTAATTGTAGCCCTCTTCATCAGCTTCAGCTTACGCGAGGGTACAGCCCATGAATCCATCGGGGCAAAGAGGGGGACAGGTGAATTGATGAAAGACACTACAGAACGGAGACACCCTGGGCAACCTAAGATTGATATGGAGCAGAATGGAGAGGATCACAGTGTTTACGGCGAGAAGGCAACAGTGTGGAGAATCGCAGTGGTAACTGTAGAGGGTTATTTGTAAACAGGTTTTGGCTGTATAGCAGACCTTCCCGGGCGCGAGAGGCATCCCCGGGAAGAGGAGAGATGGACTGTGCGCACTACGCAGTGGCAGAGTAGAGCGGATAGAAGATTGGAGCAGAGAGAGGCTGGGAAGAGACGGACCTACTGTTCATGGCGGGTTGGATGTATGGAGAGAAAACAACAGAGAGCTCTAGGGGATTGTTTAAGACCATATAAGGATTTTTTAAGCCTGCAAACTTTTCCCTCTGTCTGATTAGTGCCAAATCCTGGAGGGATCTCCATATATACTTCCTCAAGTAAGTCCTCATGAAGAAATGCATTCTTCACATCGAGTTGATGTAGACTAACCTTTGTTTGCTGCTTTGAAGACTAAGGTCCTGACTGTACTCATCTTGGCGACTGGGACAAATGTCTCATCATAATCAATGTCATATGTCTGACTGTAACCCTTGGCCACTAGTTGTGCCTTGTACCTTTCCACTTTTCCTTCAGGATTTTGCTTCATAGTGAACACCCATTTACATCCTACAATTTTCTTCTCAGGCGGCAGTGGTACAAGCACCCAGGTTCCATTTTTTGTCGAAGCTTCCAACTCTTCGATCATGAAATCTCTCTACCTTTGATCCTTCATTGCAGCCTGCCAACATATAGGCACAGGAACATTGTCCAAAGATGCAATAAAAGCTCTATGGCTAGGTGATATATGGGAATAAGAAACATGCTCAGCAATATCATGAGGAAAACCATACCGATCCGGTGGAACCCCCACATTGATACGGGCGGTCCGCCTCAGCGGTTGGGGTGAGGGAGATGAAGGAAAAGGAATAATGTTACCTGGGTATCTATACAAGTTATGATGGGCAGTGGCTTAGGTGTCTCCAGAGTCGAGGTCGGCAAAGTACTAGAAATTGGGACAAGAGGACGCCTCCTCATGTACCTGTGACGTAACTGTGGAGTCTCTATATTACTCATTTCTCCATCACTTCCCGACTCTGCACCAGTGTTGTCTTGTGGGTATGGGGACACGATCTCCCCCACAGTCACTATTCGTAACTCATTCCCAACATCACCCTTCTCCCCCTCAATGGTTATGTTATTCGCCCCCTCTCGGCCTACACCAGTTGGCGAGTCCTCAAAAGGAGAGGATGTTACTTGTGGAAAGTATGGCTCCTGCTCACGAAAGGTAACATCTTTACTGACAAATGATCGTCTCTCAACTGAACTCCAACAGACGTAACCTTTCTGGGTAACTGAGTATCCTACAAACACACATTTGATGGCTCTGAGATCCAATTTTCCAACACTAGGCCGGTTATCCTGCACAAAACACACACAACCAAACGACCTTAGTTCTATCCAGTCTCCTCGTGTGCCTCTTAATACCTCATGTGGTGAATACCAATTCAGAATCCGAGACGGAAGTCGATTTATCAAAAAAGTAGTAGTCATAACCGCTCAACCCCATAAGTATTTTGGAACATTCATTTCAAACTTAAGACTTCTTGCAATCTCTAGGAGATGACGATTCTTCCTCTCTGCAACTTCGTTTTGCTCGGGCGTATAGGGACAAGTGGTTTGATGAATGATTCCCTGTGTTGACAAGTATTCTGCAAATAGCTTGTTTGTGTACTCAGTACCATTATCGGACCTCAGAACCTTTACTCTTGCTCCAAATTGTGTTTGAACTTCCCTGT
>JAOWBN010176147.1:0-17829 GCA_028565015.1 Pinguicula moranensis
AACAAGATGATTTTAGTCATCCAGTATACATGAAACTAACAAGAGCACAATGCTCTAGGTCACACTAAACTAACACTAACCACCCCCTTCCTTCCTATTTTCTTTAAGCTTTTGCTCCTTGTTTTTACTCTTTTGTTTTCCTTGTTTGTGTGCTCCTTGCTTCCTTGTTCAACAACTTCATGAGCATGGTTTTTAGACTGCTATTTTTTTTCTCTTTTGTTGGTGAATCTACTTTCTGCACCGTTGTCCTCCTCCCTCACCGTCCCAGCCAAAAACCTCCATTGAATTTACTCTTTTCTATTGTCACACTACTTCATGGACCACTGCTCTATGCTACTGCACACCGCCACACTACGAAGGCTCTGTTGAGATCATAGCCATTCCTGACACACCTCCGAGTCCCACTGCTTTCTTTGAAGTTATAAAGCCTATGCTTGTATTAATCTCTTGGATATTTTGGCTCTAGCTGGGTTCCTACTGCTGGGCCTGATCAAATCCTATTTCTGGTTGCCCGACCTTTTTCTGGATCTACTGTTGAGTTGGATAAATCTGATGGTGCTAAACATTACTAATTCCCTGGTTTTATTGGGTTTCATGATGCTTGAACCTTTATTTTGTTTCTTCAATTATCCCATTCTAGTTAGCTAAAACAACAATGGTATGAGGCTTTTTTTGTTCTTTTGGTCCAAATTTCACGTGCTTTTTAATCCCACGTTCGGCTTGCGGGAGGTATTGACCCTAATCTATGCTCAAAAGCCAAGGTACCCATCACTCTAGTACCTGAGGCATCACATGGTCTATTAGCAATGCAACATAAATTCAACACTTCCATACACAACCCAACCACTGAGGCAACCAATCTAGATCCTCACACTCTAGCAACCAAGGAGAAGCATAAATCTCTTGCACCAAATCAGTGGGGAAGTACTTGCACACAAGATTCAAGATATCAATGAAGCAAACATATGGAAGATTTGCCACCTTAGCAAGATTTATAACAGGATAGATATATTACATTTTTTGCCTATAAAATAATGTAACATGTATCGACAATTCAAGCTTGGAAACATGACCTTCTTCACCAAAATTCCAAAGGCACTATGGTTTCTCTAAGCTCTTCAAAGAGTCTCTAATCTTTATCTTGGCTTTGCCGCCCTATGCTCCATCCCGCCACCCGCCACCCGTCTTGTGTCCCGCCGTGCCCCGGACATGAAGTAGAAAAATTTGCTTTGTGTCTCTCCCCACCCCTCCCTTCTCTTATTTATTATTATTTTTTTATATTTTTATATTTTATTTATTTATTTATTATTGAAAGAGAATGGTTTATATTTTGTTTTACCACATTGAACGAGAAGGATATTCTTGTGTTCTTGCTAATACAGGGGAGAGCTGCTTTGATAGAAGAGTTGGAGGTTCTTGTGAAGAATGGAACCTGAGAGCTTGAACCACTGCCACCTGAGAAGAAGATTGTTGGATGTAAGCGAGTGTTCACTGTGAAGCGGAGTTCAGAGGGAGAGGTGGAGCGGTACAAAGCTCGATTGGTAGCAAAGAGTTACAAACAGACATATGACATTGATTATGATGAGACATTTGCACCTGTTGCCAAGATGAGTACAGCCAGGACCCTGGTCTCCATAGTAGCAACAAATGATGGAATCTGTATCAGCTCGATGTGAAAAATGCATTCCTCCATGATGACCTACATGAGGAGGTGCACATAAATATTCCCCAAGGATTTGGCACGACTCAAACAGATGGGAAGGTTTGTAAGCTCAAAAAGTCTTTATATGGTCTGAAGCAAGCCTTAAGAGCATGGTTAGACAGATTCAGCAAGGCTATGGAAAGTATGGGATATCACCAGACCAATGTTGGCCATATGTCTTCCTGAGGTTCATGGACGGTCATACCACAATACTGAATATCTATGTGGATGACATGATTATTACAATTGATATGAGAGAGAGATAAGAAAGTTGAAGATGAGACTGAGTAAGGAGTTCAAGGTGAAAGACTTAGGACAGATGAAATACTTCCTTAGGATCGAGGTAGTTCGAGGGCCAGAGGGGATAGTCTTATCCTAGAGAAATTATGTTCTATATTTACTCAAGGTGACAGTTATGCTAGGGTGCAAGCCTGCAAAAATACCGATTAAACAGAGAGTGAACCTGAATGCTGATGCAGGCGAATCGTTTGATAGAGTGAGGTATCAGAGATTGGTGGGACATCCGATATACCCGACCTAAAATCTCCTTTGTTGTGAGTGTAGTGAGTAGATACATGCATGACCCTAGAAAGGGTCACATGGATGCGGTGCACCAGGTACTGAGATACTTGAAGAATACAACGGGAAAGAGATTGACATTTTGGAAGAACGGGAACCTGAGCATCGAGGGATATTGTGATTCAAATTGGGCTACCTGTGTTGATGACAGGAGTCCACATCTGGATATTGTATATTTGTAGGGAGCAATCTGGTATCCTAAAAAAGCAAGAAACATGCTATTATTACCTATTTTACAGTTGAGGCAGAGTACATAGTCATGACCCTGAGTGTTGCTGAGATGATGTGGTTTAGATCCCTGCTGATAGAGTTGAAGACGGATGAGGGAGCACCAATGCAACTGCGTGATAACAGGTTAACTATCAACATTGCCAACAATCCGATTCAACATGACAGAACCAAGCACGTGGAGATTGACAAATTCTTCATAAAAGAAAAATGTGCTTGATAGATATCTTTCGTTCATCTTGAGGGAGAGCATTGGGTTTATATTAATAAGTATGTGTTATCGACTTGGTCCCAGATAGAGAATACTATATATTGTGCTTAACCCTAATAAGAAAACTAAGGTTTGAATTCATAATCTCTCTCAAACTCACATTTTTTCTCTCCAATGGATTTACTTACCTTGGCGCAACTCTTGTGGCATTACTGTGGCTCTTCGCCGGCGTGGTCACAAACCCAACTCAAGAATCTCTTATGTTAAAAACGATTCCTTTGATCGTTGATTGTGTCAACGATCTTAAGAATTTATCTTAGCTCAGCCCCACAGCCCCATTATGACTTAATTTTAATCGCTGATGAAGTTTGCAATTTTTCAAAAATCGTAGACAAGATTAACGATTTGCAAAAAATCATTTTTTGCAATCTGCGATTTGATATATCGTTTCCATGATATGCAATCACGTGTATTTTGCGAAAAAACTCTATAACACATGTGTAGGAAAAAAAAGTTGTCACTTAAACTTGTTAAAAGTTTTAAACCTTCTGTATAAGACAGACTCGAACATGTGGTTTTTGTTCCTAATTGGCCATATCTTTTTGCCAGTGTGCACATTTCCGAGACTTTATGGTTTTAGGCCTGCCCTTGGGGTGCAACAACTACTCAGAGTTGAACTAGTTAAGAGTTTGATGTTCTAAATGTGAAGATCAAAACTAATCTGCCATTAGGCAGTGATAATATTTCCAAAGTAAACGGAGGTAAGCTTTTCATTTTGAAAGTAAAGGGGAATGGGGTGAGTTGCCCATCAGGCAGTGACAATATTCCTAGACAAACTTCAATCTCATTTACTACTACACCAATTTTTGAAAGAAAATCCGGAATTGTCCCTAATAAAGTTCATAGTGACTATCTCAAGAATTCTCGGGCAAAAAGGGAGAGTCAAGAGAAGCCATATAAATTCCTCTTGAGTTGAAGAACTCAGAACAATTCTAGGGTAATCTTGAGCTTATTCTGCTTCCATTTTGGTAATTTGTAGAATGCACTCTTGGCCATCCCAAATTTATCCTTGAACTCTTCTGAGGACAAGTAACACTTCACAAGAAGAACAAAATGTTGTTGATCTGAGATGCGAATGATAAACACACACTAACCAAAATCATACCTCTCGTTTTGTCACGTCAATGTCTTCAACTGGATCAGTTGAGGTTGTTACAAGGCGCTCATACGGGTATGTGGGAAGCCCGTCATCATCCGCTGCATCCTCCTCCTTTGCATATTCCTCTATCGTCTCAGGCTTCGGTTTCACCATTTCTCCCGAATTTCCCCTAGGGATACCCCCGGATCCGGGCCTTGGTAACTCATGATTCACTTTAATATCATTTGGAAAAGCTGATCACACTCAGAAATAAGATAGCATTATTGATTCTGGAAGCTCAAAATGTAATACCTTTGCGAGAGCGAGGCATGAGTAACTGGCGACCTGGCCCTGGTTGCCCAAAACTTGCGGTTAGTGCTGCTATGGCTTCTGATCTTGAAGTTGGATTGGATGAATCAGGGATAGCTGATTTTGGATAGAGCTTGCCCACCAATGGAGGTGGGGTAGACAAATTTCTTGCGTTCGTGGCTTCGAATTTTGAAGCGATGGCAGTGAAAGCAGGGGACTTGCCTCTCACACGAGGTCTGTCAGCGGTGAAGACTGACACACTTCTTGATCTTTGTGGCTTTTCTTGAGCACCGGCCCTCCCACGAAATGAAACTGGCATCCTCATTCTCTGTTTCTACTATTTGGTATACATGTAAGAGAAACAAGAAAACATCTATACCACCAATGGTGAAGATAACTACGTAGCAATAATAAAGTGAAGAAAAGCTCACATCAAGAACCGAAGTGCCCCCATTTGTGAGATTAACAAGCTTTCTTCGGAAAGAGTTGCCATGCATCTGCAGAAGTAGAAGTCGCTGAGTATCTTAAAATAGTTCAGTTAAACAAAGCATGCCCAATGCTTGTAGGGTCAGAGCACTTACGGTGGACTTTGTGGAATCCCACGAGAAAAATCGAGTGTAAAATGCAGGCTCGCTTCCTTCCATGACAGCGTATATTGGAGCATGTGGAGAAATCTTCTCAAGGAGAAAATCGAGCTCAAGAAATTTCTGTTACAAGAAATAACAAGGGAAGAATGCTGTAATAATAAACTTGTTAGTCATTAACATGAAGAATTCAAGGGATTGGCATACCTGTCCTACACCTAAAGCATTCATCTTGTTCTTGGTTTCAACCTGTTGCCCCACCCAGACATAAATGTCTGATCGGCAATCAAGTATGAAAATGTCTTCTGTCATGAGATCATCCTGGTTAAAATTGTATACCTCTGTTACCTGCTACAAAATACCCTCAAATCATTGAGCCATTCTTTGAAGAAAAATGAAAGCAAGAAAAAACCATATTTCAGGTGAATGGTAGTTCATGGCACACCTTGAGATCTCCTGAAAACGAGCAAGATGTCCACCCATAGTAACATACGTACAAAAAAGAAAACAAATGTTAGGTGAATCCATATAACAGAAGAAAGAAAATGAGAGATTAATATCAGAGAAGATTGCCATGCCATTGGACAGAGTGCAGCAGAACAGATGAGGATCACTTTCAGTTACTCTTGAAATTTTCTGGCTCGAATACTCTTTTTTTTCACCTAGTAATTCCCAAAACTGCTCGGTTTCTGCACCTTCTTTCTGGAATCTTGACGGCATGTCTGGCTGCAAGCAAAGTGAAAATGTTGAGAACCATCACCATTACAGAGATAAAGGTAAATCTCCCATAAAGAATAGTTCAAACTTACTCGTTGCTTTCTTAATGAGCAAGTTGAAGCGAATGATTAAATTCATTTATTTCTGATTACTGAAAATGCTGTTATTCAAGATATGGAACTTGGACTAACTGAAATATCAAAAAGTAGTCGTTGATATCAAGAATGAGACCTTTATAATATCTAACTGTCGCTCAACAAGCTCCTGGTCTGCAGGTGTAGTGAGACTTCCGGACCAGGTAAATACAGAGGATCCGCTGTGCAATATGTAAGAATAGCAGGAATTCAGTGATGACGCTACCTGCCAATAGAATAACGAATTTTCAGTTCATTGCTTTGTATTAGATCATAGTAAGTTTCCTGAATAGGATACTCAATTCGAATGAATCAAAGTTTGTGTGGGCTTCCTCTATGGCAGAAATGCTAAGCCATGTAGCTTTCCAAGATCCAAACTCTAAAGTCTTACAAAGATCAAGAGGGAGATGAACTCTTATGAGATTAGTTCTTACTGGTTCAACTTGAATAGCTTGCATATTCTCAGGTCCACTTCCCTGAACCCGAAATAATGCAAGCCTTTCCTCATTGTATGTTTCATCTTCAACTTCTTTCTCTGTTATGTAATTCTTGTATCCCTCACTAAGACCACCCTGGAGACATACAGCAAAAAAAAATTATTGCCACCAATGCTATGATTAAATGATACACAAGATTCAATAGAAGTTTGAGGGATGCTCACTGTCTTTGTTCTACCAAACCTTAAAGATTATGAAGCTCTGGAAAATGGCAAAGAACAGGAGTGGTTCACAGCCCTCATGAATCCGGGTCTGAGCCGGTATGAACTTCATCGCCTCAACCATCTTGCTAGCCTGTGTAGTTGCTCCGGCCTGATCTTCCTGTACAGCATTAATGGATTCACAAATTAATCCATGAATGAGTAGGTGCTGAAAGAGAAAATATTGGTTTCATTCAGAACTTCAAAATACGGTCTAAATCTGGAGCATATAAACTTCTCGAACAAGTAAAACTAAAACTTCACCTCCATACTTTGCTTCCCGAACCAGGTTCCAATGAGATATTCTTCTCTTGCTTGCCCAGCATAAGAATACTGAAAGATATAGCAATCTCCACTGTAGAACTTAGACTGATTAGAATCTTCAAGAAGAGTTTTCTGTTGGCCATTCACACGCCAAACCTTTCCGTGCAGAGCATGATAAAGTAATCAGTGAACGCCAATGAGATCTACAGAGGTTAGTTTAATGAGGGTTGGCTAAATAAAAGAGGCCTATTCATTCTGCATGCTTTAGATGTTACTACAGACGGATTTCAATGGACCTCTTAAGACTTGCAAGATACCAAGTTCAATTTTTTCACAAACTTTTTCTGAGAGTTCACATTGCAAATTCTTTTTGTTGAGTAGTTCAGTTCAAGAAGAAGCGAAGATTAGTCAAACAGATAACCCGTACAAACTTCAAATGAATTTTCAATCACCTGAAGATCACCCGTGCAGTCTATATACGGTTGAGGTTCAGCTCTGGGAGATTCTGTTTTTACTAGACCCTTCACATTAACTCCTTGCCGTTTCAAAAGTGCTACAAATCATCACATTGAAAATGACCATTAGAGATTAAACTCTTGGAAACTAATAAAAAGAGCCAAAAACATAGTTACTCATATAATGCATGTGTAAGTTGTCAAACGACTGCCTATATTTACTTTAGGATTACTGACCTGCCACCTTCCCTCTGCCACCTTCCTCAGACATCGCGTTGGTTGATTGGGGCCAAGAATCAAATTTCGAGATGAATATCACTGTCTCATGTCCCTCAATCACACGGACTATATCAGCTCTAGATCTATTCAGAGTATGCATTAGATCCTACAAAATTACAAGTGAGCTTTGAGTCAACTTACTGGGATAAAAGTGTATTTCAGCAACTGAAGAAATTAACTTACATCAATTGCCTTGCATGACGCTTTTCTCTCCTCTAGAGATGTATTTCGTCCCACCCAAATGAAGACTTCAATACCGCAATCAAGAATGTAGCAGTTATTTGTCTCTAGTAGCTCCCTTGTCAAAGATTTAGCCTCCATAGATACTGCTTCTCCTTCACCCTTCTCAACACTTCAGCAAATATAGTTGCTTCAGCATCATTATTATTCTTTGAATTTACTTTAAATGAATACCAGAAATGCAATAACGCCATCATGGCAAATGCATGACAGAGGACTAGTACATGTTGGGAACATGAGATTCGCTATACAAAAGATTCAAGAAACAAACAGATGGAGAGTCAAATACCAGAAAAGCTTAGAAGTCGTGCCATCACTCTTTGCTTCATCAGCATGAGTTTTTTTGGGAAGCGGAGCAAAGCCTCCAAAGAAACCCCAAAATTCTCCAGTTGCCTCATCAGACATTAGTTTTCCATCTTCTGCAGTCATGAGTAATGGGAGCTATAATTCAACCATCACACAGTCATCTATACAGAAAATCTGCAAATACTCGAAGCATGGTTACCTATAGTTGCTATTTCACATTTTCCATTATGATAAGTATCTTTGATATACTGAACAACTTCCAAAGCTTTAGCTCTTTCTTGTATACAAGAGTTGGAACCGTTGAATTGAAAAATTTTGGACTCCGTATCCAGAATAAAGATGTCATCATGATTTAGTGAGGACCGAGCAAAAGGTACCTGTTAAGTAGATGCTAGAATGGCAGGTAAATATGACAGATGAAATATTACCAGAAATGGAAAAAAGAAAAATAGACTTGCCTCTTTTACATGAACTACGTGTTTTCCTTTACATTCATACAAGCGAGTCTGGTGCTCTTCAGCCTCAGCATGCTTGAAACCTGAAGCAACACCACCTTCTAAAGGTATTATACATGGTTTAAAATAGGAAAGCAACTTTTCTGTTTCATGGCCCTGTACTTCGCGATATTGAACTGCTCTCCCCCCCAGTACAACATCTAATTCAACTGTTTTAATCGCTGCAGTACCAGCCTCGTCCTAAAAAGTAAATTATTAGCGCCAATGACTTTATATTTTGTCGAACTGAGGTTAAAGATGGGAGATAAATAAGACCAAATCTTTACCTGACTTGAATCTTTACCTAGCCAGTAGTGAATATCATGATGGAGGGCACCACTCTTCAGGGCAGTGGTCTACGTAAAGGACAAGCAGGCGTAAGAAAATGGGTGCAATGAGATTCTTCTGAAATGGAAAAGCTGAAATAGCACCTTTAGAATAACATAGCAATCGCCACTGAAAAATTTTCCTTGCGACTCTGTGGGGACTGGTACAGGATTAAAGTTCTCAATGCGCCATATCTCAATGCCACTGGTCTGAGTCAAGGCGGCAAACATGAATTTAAAAGCTCAACTTAGGAAACAATTGCAATCTCCATAAACGAGCATCTGGAATCCTCTGAAGTAATTCCATGAAAGAAGTTATTTTTCAAATAGAAATGTAAAAAAGCATTAAGCAATCACGATAACTATAGCTTAATATCAACATATGAAATGCTTTTGGGAAATTAACTTTAGGATACGCCTTCTGTCCTGCCCCTTGGAAAGCTGGATCCAAATCTTTCTTTGAAATGGACATAGTTTTCACTAACTTCTCCAAAATTTTCTCTGAAGATTCACCTGAAACAATAAATGAAAACAAGCAACAAATAGGATAAGATCGAACTGGCTCCATGTTCACGTTATTAGGAAAAGTAAACACAAACTTGAATGGGTAAAAATATTTTAGAACATTTATAATAAGAAAATCACCTTCCTCGATCACCAAGTTTCTATCTTTTCAATACTTAACATTCAACCTGAATCAAACAAATGCAGCTATAACACAGATATCTAATCAAAAAATAAATCTACCAAAATGGTTGAGGAATAACGTAAAAGGAATAATCGGGGGAAAAACAAGAAGTTTAGAACAAGATCTATTGGTACCTTATATTTGTCGGCCATTAATAGATTTCCTCAACCTCACTTGACAATGCATCAAACATATGCAATGCAGCCAATCATCCATACGTAATTGGCAGAAAATTTTCCAGGATTCAATAAGACAAAAAAGGTTGATCGTGAAAAGAAAAAGTAAAATCAAAAGAATACTGATAGGAACATAAGCTTCTCACCAGACCGAGCAAGATTGTTGTGTGTGTGTGTGTGTTATGTGTGTATCTGTCAAGGAGAAGGAGAGAGATGGAGGCAAAAATGCATTGCCCGACAAGTATCAGCTAAAGAAAGGAATATAAAATCAAACCATCCCCATAACAGAGTACATAAAAATGAACTCTAAAGATTCATCAAGCGTCACAAATAACCAACAGCAAATAGTAATCGAAAATCAGGAAAGGAATCGAAGAATCCGTACATTTACACTTTCCAATAGTTTCACATTAAATCAAAGGATGGTAAAAGGATCAAAGCAAACAGAGGAAAGTTGTTGAAAGGAAATGGTAAAGAAATCCGCTCTCTGACAGTTGGTTCCACTGCAATGGTGGGAAATGGAGCGAACTCCCGAATTTGATGGCATGAAAGAAACAGTGTGACTTGTGAGGGTGAAGGGCCATGATTGATGCATGGCCATGAAGGGGAAAAATTGGCTCGAATTTGTCGTCAGCTCAGCCAAGGTAAAGTCTTGACCAGGCGCCATTACTGGGAGCGGGATGGAGGGATAATTAAGAGGAAATTATTGAAAAATTAATGGCGTGCAAGCGTGGTTTTGTAATGACCTCGGCTCCTGGAAACCAATACTCATGAAAGATTGGTCTCGCAAGGCAAAGAGGAGCAAGGCATTGGCAGTGAAGGCGGTAGGAAATCAGGAGAAAAGTGGCCAAGTGGGAAGAAAGGCGAATGGCGGGAGGAAAGCGCATGGCGTTTTCATTAGTTACATTAATGGTTCTTATTTCCCTTATCATGCATTGTAATCGTGGTTATGCGAAGTTAGTCTAATGACGTTTTTTTTAGGTCAGTATAAATGTTGGGATCGCCGCAATTTTAGCAGTTATGAATGAGATTATTGCGATTCCTTCCTCTGCGTTTCACTCTTCCCTCCCCTCTTTTCACTAAGTTTCCTCCGGTAAAACTTGTAACGATCACCATAGATCGTTACAACTGGTATCAGAGCGAGGTTATCTAGAGATCCAAACCCTTCAAGATAGCTAAGTGAAAAGGACACCGTCCTTAACTGCGCGTCACCACCATGTCTCGCTCTACCCTGGATGATGACAAAATGGCCGAAAACTCACACGTGCAGCACGATATTGATTTAGGGAAGAAACCAGTGGGTTCAGACTACTCCGTTGACCTGGATACGGGACAATCCCCTGATGATCGAACCGAGAAGCTCAAGCAAGAAGTGGAATTCACCAAAATTCGCCTCCAGCAGATTTCAAATACCCTGAATGACAACACTGAGTGGTTCAAAACACAGATATCGCGGTCGGAACATGCGATGATCCTATTCCAGCAAAGAATGGAAAGACAGATGAATATGATGACAGAGGCATTCCACAGACAGAACATGGGTAAATCCATCTTAGGAGAGCACCCTGATGCGCAAGTGAATCAGTCAGAGAACAAGCTTCGTCCTAACCCAAATCAATTTCCGACCCCTGTTGATGACAATGTGAATCGAGATGTAGAGAGGGAAGATTATAACTATCATGATGTAAGAAGGGTAAGAAGCGCTAAGATGCCTTACACTGATTTTCCAAAGTTTAATGGACTCAACCCTCGTTCATGGGTCGAGAGATGTGGTGCGTACTTCTCTATATACAATGGGATATATGAGTATGAGAAGGTCGAGTTTGCGAGAATGCATTTTGAAGGAGATGCGGATGAGTGGTACCGCAGCTTGGGACACCCTAAGCCTACAGACTGGGAGAAATTCGTTGCTGCTGCACTCATCAGGTTTGATATTGAGGACCCGGATAACTTATTGAAGGAGTTCATGTGCCTCAAGCAAAATCAAAATGAAGATTTACAAGAGTTATTAAGGAGGTTTGATCCTTTAGTCACTGCAGTCTCAAATGCCTACCCTGAGTTTGGGGAAATATTTTACAGAGAAAACTTTATTGGTTGTTTGAAGTTCGAGCTGAGGTCAGCTGCTAGAGATGATGGACCCAATACCTTGCTACAGGCTATAGCATCTGCAAAGAAGCAAGAGAGGAAGGTAAGTTACTTTGTAGAGAAACTAATCACTGGGGCTGTCCAAAAGATAGCTGCAAGACCACTGCACAGGCCTGCCATGCCCGTTCTAGCTAAGGCTAAAGCACCAATTCCTAATGAGAAGAGGAGGTTCTTAACAGATGCCGAGATGAGGGAGAGATTTGAGAAGAAGTTATGTTACAAATGCGGAGCCCCTTTTGTACCAGGTCATCGTTGCACGGCCAAGATCTTTGTGATGCAATCTGATCCGGAAGAGAGTTGACCATTTCCTTTCAACAACTTGTGTACTATGATGAGGAACGGTTTAGCCCAACTGAAGACTCTGCAGTAGAGGTTGTAAATGAAGGGAATTTGTCCCTCAATGACATTTGTGGTAACAGCAATGTGAATACTTACCGTGTGAAAGGGTTGTTCAAAGGGGAACCTATTTAGATACTCTTTGATAGTGGCAGCAGTCACAGTTTTGTAGATGAGAAATTCGCTGAGAAAATGAAGTGCCAGATGGAGTATGTGAAACCAATGATGGTAGAGGTTGCTGATGGATCAAGGAGATGCAGTGAAGTTAAGTGCAGTGGATTCAAGTGGTTGATGCAGGGTGTAGAGTTCACGTGCAATCCCAGAACTTTTCCCTTGCGCAGCTATGACCTAATCTTGGAAGGAGATTGGCTTAAGCTCTATGGGTCTGTACTCTACAATTATGAGAGAATGGAGATTACCATAATCAAGGATGGTGAGCCCTTGCAGATTCAAGCTTACAGAGGGGAGGAAGAACTTAAGGTTATACCTGCTAAGAAGATGCTAAAGTTGATCAACAGTGGTGGAGCCTCTGTAGTAGGGAGAATGTATGCAGATTCTGTGGATGGGAATTGTGATATGATCCATGCTGAAATGTGCAACATGAGCACAAAGGAATGGGTAACATCCACTTTTCAGAAAGATGCGGAAGGAAAGATAAAACTTGTTGGTGATAAGGCCTCACTCCTGAGTCACACTGAAGCAGGGGAGTTACAGAAGATGTTAAGCCAGTTCACAGACATATTCTCAGAACCAACTACTCTGCCACCAACTAGAGAAGTTGAACACACTATATCTCTAGTAACCGGAGCTACAACCAGGAAACAAGTGCCATATAAAGAACCTCACTATCAGAAAAATGAAATTGAAACGATAGTGGGGGAGTTGCTGGATTCAGGATTGATACAGAAGAGTCACAACCCATTTGCATCTCCAGTGTTGTTGGTTAAAAAAAAGATGGGGGGTGGAGGATGTGTGTGGATTACCGCTACCTAAACAGCTTGACTGTCAAGAGTAAGTTTCCCATACCCGTGATTGATGAACTTATTGATGAGCTCCACGGTGCTATCTGGTTCAGTAAGCTAGACCTCATGGCTGGTTATTTCCAGATACGAATGGCAGAGAAGGAAAGATATCTCACCAGCTTTGTCACGCACCAAGGACAATTCGAATTTCTGGTCATGCCATTTGGTTTGTGCAATGCACCAACATTCCAATGTCTCATGAATCAGGTTTTTGCTTTGTTCCTTCGCAAGTTTGTATTGGTTTTCTTCGATGACATTTTAATTTACAGCAAGAGCTGGATTAATCACATCAGACACATTGAAGTAGTGCTGCTAACTATGAGGAAGCACCAATTATTTGCCAAAGAATCAAAGTGCTCGTTTGGACAGAAATCAATTGATTACCTAGGCCATGTGATCTCAGAACATGGGGTGGCTACTGACCTGTCTAAGGTGGAGGCAATAAGGAAATGGCAGCAGCCAAAGTCCCTGAAATCTCTGAGGGGTTTCTTAGGACTCACTGGATACTACCGCAAGTTCATCAAGAACTACAGTGCAATTAGTAAACCACTGACAAGGTTATTGAAAAAGGATTCTTTTAACTGGGATGAAGAAGCCAGCAACGCCTTCAATACTTTGAAGGAGGCCATGTGTGCAGCTCCTGTACTCAGCTTACCCAATTTGGAATCCCAGTTCATCATTGAATCAGACGCCTATGATCATGGTATGGGTGATGTCCTTACTCAAGGGGTCGACCTATAGCATATTTCAGCAAACTCTTGGGGTTGAAACAACAGGGGTTATCAACTTATGAAAATGAACTCTTGGCCGTAGTATTATCAGTAAAAAAATGGAGTGGCTACCTCTTAGGCTCTCCCTTTATCATCCACACAGACCAGCAAGCATTAAAGCACCTCTTAGAATAGAGGTTACACACTTTGACTCAGCAGAAATTAGCCACAAAACTGCTTAGCTATGATTATGTGGTGCATTACAAGAAGGGGGCTGAAAACAAGGTTGCTGATGCCTTGTCCAGATTTGGACCTGACATGTCATCTGCCTGTTGCAGTGTTTATGAAATCAAGGCATATTGGCTACAAGAAATAGCAGACAACTACTTTTTTGATCAGCTATACTCTACCATTGTTCAAGCCAAGGCTATTAATCAGGACCATTATCCAGACTATAAGTTGCAGAATGGGGTATTGAGGTTCAAGGGCATTATCTGTGTAGGAGAGGGTACTGGTATAAGAAGCAGCATCATATTATTGTTCCATGACTCACCCTTGGGTGGGCACTCTGGCATCCAAGCTACCCTCAACCGCATCAAGACCTATTTCTACTGGCCAGGCCTTAAAACAGTAGTGGAGGAATGGGTTAGAGGTTATGCCACCTGTGCTGGGAGCAAGGCCGATATTTCATCACATGTTGGCCTGTTACAACCACTCACTATCCCTGCTACACCTTGGTCCAGCATCAGCATGGACTTCATTGAAGGGCTGCCAAGATCTGAAGGGAAACAGATCATATTTGTAGTCGTGGACAGATTGAGTAAATACAGTCACTTCCTTCCTATGGTTCATACTTACTCAGCTGAATCTGTTGCTAAGACATTCTTGGATTAGATCTACAAGCTTTACGGACTACCTCAAGAGATTGTGTCTGACAGGGACAAGGTGTTCACCAGCCAGTTCTGGAAGGAGTTGATGAAGCTGTCAGGGGTGAAGCTTGCTCTTAGCTCAGCCTACCACCCTCAATCCGATGGGCAAAACCGAGCGAGTCAACCGATGCTTGGAGACTTACCTGCGGTGCATGTGCTCCCAGAAACTTCACACTTGGTCTAAGTGGCTGCCATTAGCCGAGTTCTGGTATAATACCACATGCCATTCCAGTACCAAGATGACCCCCTTCAAAGCCCTTTATGGGTATGAGCCAAGACATATACCTCTGCCCCTTACTGCTAATGCTACTGGATTGGAAGTGAAGGACTTCCTGCAGCAAAGAGAAGAAGTACGAGTTCTGCTCAAGGAGAATTTATTCAGTGCGGTTGAAAGGATGAAAGTGAATGCAGACAAGAAGAGGGTTGAGAGGAGTTTTGCTATTCATGATGAAGTATATCTTAAGTTGCATCCATACAGGCAGAATTCCTTGCAGTTCAGGCGGAATATGAAGCTCTCTCCCCGCTACTATGGACCCTATAAGATATTGGAGAAGGTTGGCACAGTTGCCTACAAGTTGAAACTACCATAGGGGAGCAAAATACATCCAGTATTTCATGTTTCCCTACTAAAAAAAAGCTGAAAAGTCGAGAGTTGCTAGCTGGAGACCCTCCAGCTATAAAGGCTGACGGTAGTTATGTGATCGTCCCTTAGCAGGTACTAGACACACGAATGAAACCAAGCAAGGGTGGTTCTGTTGAATAGATGTTGATACACTGGAGTGGATCTAAGAGGGGGCAAGCTACTTGGGAAGACGCTGCTCTCATTCATAAGCACTTTCCTCTTCTGCAACCTTGTGGACAAGGTACAAAAAAAGGAGTGGGAGATGTAATGACCTCGGCTCCTGGAAACCAATACTCACATCTGAAAGATTGGTCTCGCAAGGCAAAGAGGAGCAAGGCATTGGCAGTGAAGGCTGTTGGAAATCAGGAGAAAAGTGGCTAAGTGTGAAGAAAGGCGAATGGCGGGAGGAAAGCGCATGTGGCAGTTGGCGTTTTCATTAGTTACATTAATCATTTTTATTTCCCTTATTATGCGTTGTAATCATAGTTATGCGAAGTTAGTCTAATGACGTTTTTTAGGTCAGTACAAATGTTTGGATCGCCGCAATTTTAGCGTTTATGAATGAGAATATTGCGATTCCTTCCTCCTCCTCTGTTCTTCTCTGTGTTTCACTCTTCCCTCCCTTCTTTTCACTAAGTTTTATCCGGTAAAACTTGTAACGATCACCACAGATCGTTACAACTGGTATCAGAGCGATGTTATATGGAGATCCAAACCCTTCAAGATAGCTAAGCGAAAAGGACACCGTCCTCAACTGCGTGTCACTGCCATGTCTCGCTCTACCATGGATGATGACAAAATGGCCAAAAACTCACACGTGCAGCACGATATTGATTTAGGGAAGAAACCAGTGGGTGCAGACTACTCTGTTGACCTGGATACTGGCCAATCTCCTAATGATCGAATCGAGAAGCTCGAGCAAGTGGAATTCACCAAAATTCGCCTCCAACAGATTTCAAATACCCTGAATGACAACATTGAGTGGTTCAAAACACAGATCTCGTGGTCGGAACAGGAAACGATCCTATTCCAGCAACAAATGGAAAGACAGATGAATATGATGACAGAGGCATTCCACAGATAGAACATGGGTAAATCCATCTTAGGAGAGCACCCTGATGCACAAGTGAATTAGTAAGGGAACAAGCTTCGTCATAACCCCAATCAATTTCCAACCCCTGTTGATGACAATGTGAATCGAGATGTAGAGAGGGAAGATTATAACTATGATGATGTGCGAAGAGTAAGAAGAGCTAAGATGCCTTACACTGATTTTCCAAACTTTAGTGGACTCAACCCTCGTTCGTGGGTCGAGAGATGTGGTGCGTACTTCTCTATATACAATGGGATGTATGAGTATGAGAAGGTAGAGTTTGCGAGAATGCACTTTGAAGGAGATGCGGATGAGTGGTACCACAACTTGGGACATCCTAAGCCTACAGACTGGGAGAAATTCGTTGCTGCTGTACTCATCAGATTTGATATTGAGGACCCGGATAACTTATTGGAGGAGTTCATGTGCCTCAAGCAAAATCCAAATGAAGATTTACAAGAGTTATTAAGGAGGTTTGATCCTTTAGTCACTGCATTCTCAAATGCCTACCCTGAGTTTGGGAAAATATTTTACAGAGAAAAATTATTGGTTGTTTGAAGTTCGAGCTGAGGTCAGCTGTTAGAGATGATGGAACCCGTACCTTACTGCAGGCTATAGCATATGCAAAGAAGCAAGAGAGGAAGGTCAGTTACTTTGTAGAGAAACTAATCGCTGGGGTTGTCCAAAAGATAGCTGCAAGACCACTGCACAGGCCTGCCATGCCCATTCTAGCTAAGGCTAAAGCACCAATTCCTAATGAGAAGAGGAGGTTCTTGACAGATGCCGAGATGAAAGAGAGATTTGAGAAGAAGTTATGTAACAAATGCGGAGCCCCTTTTGTACCAGGTCATCTTTGCACGGCCAAGATCTTTGTGATGCAATCTGATCCGGAAGAGGAGTTAACCAAGGTATTCTATGATGAGGAAGGGTTTAGCCCAACTGAAGACTCTGCAGTGGAGGTTGTAAATGAAGGAAATTTGTCCCTCAATGCCATTTGTGGTAACAGCAATGTGAATACTAACTGTGTGAAAGGGCTGTTCAAAGGGGAACCTATTCAGATACTCTTTGATAGTGGCAGTAGTCACTGTTTTGTAGATGAGAAATTTGTTGAGAAAATGAAGTGCCAGATGGAGTATGTGAAACCAATGATGGTAGAGGTTGCTGATGGATCAAGGAAATGCAGTGAAGTGAAGTGCAGTGGATTCAGGTGGTTGATGCAGGGTGTAGAGTTCACGTGCAATCCCAGCACTTTTCCCTTGCGCAGCTATGACCTAATCCTCGGAGGAGATTGGCTTAAGCTCTATGGATCCGTACTCTACAATTATGAGAGAATGGAGATTACCATAATTAAGGATGGTGAGCCCTTGTAGATTCAAGCTTACAGAGGGGAGGAAGAACTTAAGGTTATACCTGCTAAGAAGATGCTAAAGTTGATCAACAGTGGT
>JAOWBN010176158.1:0-17826 GCA_028565015.1 Pinguicula moranensis
TTTATCAAGCATTAGGGACCTTCTCGCCGGCAAGAGATGCCTCGCCACCTATTATAACCACCCAATCTGTCGGCCGGCAAGATGCTTGAAATAGCCTACGTCATCACCCTGCAAAGCTGTCGAGAAATAGTTTTCGCAGTTTTTGTGTTTCGTTGAAGTTTGCGATTTCTCCCGTGCCCTGAGGGCACGGGCAATACACTAGTTAGTTATAATGAAGGCATATTAGTGAATCTGCCTCTTTTTTTTCGACTTCAATATTATAATCTAAAAAACTGAGATGCCACAGGTAATGGGTTAAGACTGATTATTCAATCCAATCTGTCTATTTTTGCGTAATTGCCGAACTAAATGCCTCCGTGAATAATATGATGCGTGTACTTAACATTCCAACATTTTTTTAGCAAATACTTAACATTCAATTCAAAGGCCATGCGGAAGCTCCGCATCCACCCTCTGCCCTCACATGTTCCACTTTTGCATATTTGCGAAAAATCATGTTGAGCTTCGCATTCGGCTCCACGAATATTTTACGGAATGCGGAATGCGGATTCGGCTTCCGCAAAAATCTTGCGGAATGCAGATTCCGCTTCAACAAAAAACTTGCGGAAGCGGCGGTGGAAGTTCTGCCATTTTTCCAAAATAATATTAATTGTTAATACATTTTTTTTATTCTTTTAGTTTTCCTAATAAAATCAAATCAAATCAAATCAAATCAAATCCCCCTGGGTAGTTGGTCGTTTCGTTGCATGACATGAAAATGCAAAAAAGAAAAAATAGCGAAAAAAATGGCGCAACTCTTGAAACTAGGATAACTATCAAGGTCGATTAATAGTAGATTAGAAGCTTGAAGACGACACCTGAAACTATCTGGATTTTGAAGCAACTTTGCATCCATTATAACAGTGAACCAAGTTAGAACGTGAATAAAAGAATACTTAAAGAACAAAATAAATGAAACTTAGAATAATTATCTGTCTCACAATCACGTGCATCAACTTCATCATACGTATCATCACCTTCGTCTCCTTCCATAATCACACCCATAGTATCTATGCATCTTGATTTTTTGGATATCCAATTTTGCGTCAATACCAGTGCCTCAACTGTGATAGGGGTTATAGAAGCATATGTTGAATCCAAGACTCGACCTCGTCTGCCACGGTAAACAAATGGCCTCCGGATAGGTATCAAGCTCTAACTTATTGATGCATTAGTCACATCATCCTTGAAATTCTCAAACTCATAGAATGACTGACTCGTACCAGCCCCAGCTGGATTAGAAGAGGAAGATTTGCCGTAGATCTTATCAAATTCTTCAAAGACTCCTCTTACACACCGCATAACCTTGTTATAAGAAATAATTTTGTCTTCTTTGCACATAGTTTTAGTAAACCAATAACTGAACCACTTCATCTTTATCTAGGGATCTAAGACTGTAGCAACCATCAAGAAGTGATTCATCTTCTTTATCCTTGGGTTGGGTTTTTCTTTTTCACTATCGGTGGTCAAATCAATCTGATTGAGCTCCCCTAATACTTGCGATACTTGGATTGCATGGTCATGGCCATGAGGCACAAAACATCATCTTCATCTTCTGCATAAATTTGGAGTTGATGCCGTACCTTTGTCAGCTCCTAAATAAAGAAAATTAAATTTAAATTTAGGAAGAAAAGAAAAGTTTAAACTTTAGATTATTACCTGAAAGAACTGATGTGTAGTCACGATTGTTTATGGGGAGAATGTGAGGGTAACATCCTTGAACATCTTCAAAACGTACAGAAGTGTGTTTCCCGGGTCCAATCATATGCAATAGGAACAAGGTTGTTCTCTTTTGAGTTACCATCTTTATCCAAAGGAGTCAAATAATCTAACAACTTTTTATCCCCATCGATCATGCCCTCAAACACTTTTTTGTAATCCAACACAGATTGAAGCATGTTGTAAGTTGAGTTCCATCTAGTGCAACAATCACCGACTAACAACCCTTTCTTCCCTATGACATGTTGGACAATGTACATCTTGAAAAAATTGAGATGCTTTGGTCAGGACCTGACATACATCACTATGGCTCTTATCTTATCCACATAATCTTTCAGCTCATCTAATCCATCATTCACAATTAAGTTCAGAATGTGTGCACCGTATCTAATATGCACACATTGAAAAAAAGTGATGAGAATATGCAACAAGTAATATATACTCACAAAAATATTTAGTATATATTCTTGTGTTGTTGGATAACGTGTCAATCAAAGGTAGAAAAACATTCTATCTGGCGAGCACGAAATTGCACCAATGTTGTATCATTTGGGGTTGTTTTGTCAACAATCACTATCAATACCTTCTTCACCCCCAATGTCCTAAACAATCCTCCATGCTCTGCAAGATTCCTGTTCCAGCGTGATCATCAAGCTTGAAAAAGCCTATAATGCATTAGTGCAACACCCAATTGTAGTCGATGAAATGTATAGTAATACAACTATATGTAATGTTTTGATACGATGTCTAAGTGTTGGTCGTTAGGTGTAGACAAGAGTTGACCTCCAACATCATTTCCTTTAATTTTGACCTTTCCTCCCCATACACGGTCATAACATCACGTCTTACCATTCTTCTAGAAATGTGCACAAAGCAATACTCAAATTGGCTAAGCATCCTACGAAAACCTTCCTTCTCAACCACTCGAAATAGAAATTCATCTAGAATGATACACTTTACAATGGCTCTTCTGAGCAACTTTTCATCATACCTATCAATTATTATAGTCCTTTTAGTCTCAATAG
Source organism: Pinguicula moranensis (assembly GCA_028565015.1). NCBI lineage: Eukaryota > Viridiplantae > Streptophyta > Magnoliopsida > Lamiales > Lentibulariaceae > Pinguicula > Pinguicula moranensis. Next base: position 2,784 of record JAOWBN010176158.1, read on the forward strand.
TTGATGAAGCTGCGTTAAAGATCATTTTCAGTTGTGAAGGGTCCTTTCTTAGCTTCCTCGTTCTTTCTATCTTTGCAACCGATGTAATGAGATTTCATAGCTCTAGTTCCTGCATGAATACGATGTGTAGAAACAGTTCTGGTATAGTAATTACATCTCGCCTCTGGATTTGTTGGATCCAATGGTGCCAGAACAGTGAAGTGGTCCCACAACCATGATATTCTAGCTCTTTTTCGGATTAGGAGGCGACATAGGTGTGCGGTTCTCATGTGTATCATCAAAGTCATGACAATAGGTCACCATATACAGATCATCAGATTCCTTTTCCATGTGATAATCCTGAAATTAAAATGAACAATATATCAATTGCAGCACTTGAAACAATATATCGATTCCATAATTCTAAATGCAAAAAATGTTTCATGTAAGAATTCATAAAAATCCATGAGAAGAGTTGTGATGTAATTTTAAAGTGATGATAACCTCAATGTAATCCTTCATGTCATATTTTGCATGATACAATGGAGTTTGTAAATTTTGAGAGTTGATTGTGACATATGAGCTCAATGGGATGTGGCCAGTACCTCTGAATAGGATCAACACTTGGCAATTGAGTTCAATTTAAACTAAGAAACAAAAACCATAAATTGACTCAGAGAATGAGACGATTCGGAGAAAATTATTACCTGATTAATAAGTTGCGTCGCGGTGGCCGAATATCAGGATCCAGAGAACGAGATGCGAGTATCTGAGAAAAAAGAATGATAGATCTGTTAAGAGAAAGTGCGAAGCTTGTTTTCTTCTCCCGTTCAATTTTTATTTTTTTAATAATTTTTTTTGTGCGGGGCAGAATGCGAAAACCGCAGAAAATCATAGCTAGTTCTGCCGAACGCTCCACAAAATTGCGGAAAACAAAAAATCTTCTACATTTCGCTCCGCTTCCACACGGAAGTGAAGTTTGTGGATGCAGAAGTCTATGACAGCGAAACGGAATGCGAAATTTCCCACCCCTAATTCAAATTAGTGTGTTACTTGACTGGTTAACTAATTTAACAGTGCAAATGATACATAGGTGGCATATACTTCAATTTAATTACGGTATTTCTTATATCAATAAAGTCGCCAATGAAATTTATGGGGTGTTTGCAAGTTCTTGTACTTATGCAGAAGTAACTTTTCAAAAGGTCTTTTGAAAAAAGGAGCTTTTATGAAAAAAGGTTAAAAAGTGTTTGCAAAATATGCTTTATTATAGCAAAAGTCACAAATATAGTGTTTGCATATTAATATTTCAAATAATAATTTTCTTAACTCAGAAATGAGAAATGATAAAAATATCCTCGAATTAAATTTTTTGGGAATATTGAATTATTTATGAGGTTAGAAATGTCTAAAATCTAAATTTTTAAATAATTACAAAATTGCCACCGTCAAAAGCAACTCAAAAGCTGCCCAGAGATGCTTCTGCCTTTTGGGCTTTTTTTGACTTATCAACCGCCAAAAGTCAAACATCAAAAGCCATAACCGCAAATACTCCAAATAGACTTTTCCACCGCAAAAGCCAAAAGATGATTTTTAGTAGAATTTGCAAACACCCCTTTAGTCTTCTATTGACTTTAACAAACGCAAACGTCAAATGTTTGATAAACGGTTGAGATAAGAATTGCACACCCGCATATTCAACTATGTAAAGTGTTAATTAGGATATCGTTCAAATATGAGCTTTAAGTAATTTATTTTCGTAAACTCCTTTACTAAGATAACCAGCCTTGAAATCTTGATCACGTTGAAAGTGGATCAAGCCGCTGTTTAGAAAACCATTCACGTTTCCATAAAAGCTATATTAACTAACCTACCCTTATACTATATGTCCACACATAAAGCTCCGAAGTCGGTCATAAAAAAAGATTTCTTAAATTCAAAGAAACTTCCTATGGGGAGGGACATAAGTCAGTACGAGAAAGATACCTTGGGTGCTTGGGATGACATTTGCCAAGAACTAAAGGATGAGGGTTTGGGAGTTAAAGAAATGACAAGCTTTATCTCCGAAAAATGGAGATAAAGACTATTGCAGAATGGTGATGACAACCTATGGAAAAAGGTCTTAGAGACTAAATACGGGGAATTCTATAGGTTTTGGGAAGTCTCTGATTAGACTTGCAAATTGGTTTTGGGGGACTACGAAAAAGCAAATTGGTGATGGGGTAAACACTTGCTTCAAGGAGGATACAAATTTTGTGACTTCTATCCTAATTTATACGCAAAAGCAGAGGATAAGAATATCCTAATATGTCAAAAATATACTGTTGACGAGCAACGAAGTCAACTTCGTACATGGATATGGTTAGAGCCATTAACACATCAAGAACAAATACTAACGAACTCATTGAAGATGTTGCGGAAATTATGCCAACAATTATGAGAACAAACATACGGCAATGGAGTATAGAAGCTTCAAATAGTTACTCAGTAAAATTGGCTTACAAAGAGATAAAAATATCCACAGGAGCGTGATCAATGACGAACAACTTTCTATCCATAATTCAAACACTTGCCGTTTAAAGAAACTGCCTTTGGACGGAGACTTCTACAAGAGAGAATAACAACAACATGCAACTTAATCAAAAGGGGCATTAATACAAATTCAATATGTTCTTTCTGTTGTTTCTAACAAGGTTGTTTTTTCGTTGAATTGTAATCTTTCCTTTCTTGATGCAGCAGTGCATATACACAATTTATGGGACATAATAATGTAAGGATCTTGACTTTTGATCCTTACATTATTACACCAAATATGCATGAATTTAATTCTCTTCATGCGTGCATTTAATTCACTTCACGTGTGCATTTAATTCACTTCACACGCAGGCATTTAATTCTCTTCACGTTTAATTCTTTTTCCAATCCTAACACTCCCTCTCACGTTGAGTCGTCGGATATCTGATGCCCAACTTGTACAATGTATCATGAAAGATTTTTCCACCAACTGTCTTTGTAAGAATGACCATCAATTGTTCTTCAAACCGTATGTATGGTAGACTCACTATGTTTTCTTTCAAATTTTCTTTTATGAAGTGACGATCTACTTCAATGCGTTTTGTGCGATCGTGTTGTACCGGATTCCCTGAGATACTAATTGTTTTCTTTCTGTCACACCACATGGGACAAGGTCTCTGTATCGAAAAACCAATTTCTGCTACAAGCTTTCTCAAACATAGTACCTCCGTCAATCCTCGTGCTACTCCTCTGAATTCTACTTTAGCACTTGAGAGAGCCACCACATTTTGTTTTTTTCTTCTCCAAGTTACCAGGTTACCTCTGACCATCATAAAGTACCCAACTGTTGATCTTCTATTTACTGGATCACTAGCCCAGTCTGCATCAGTGTATCCTTGGATATTTAGGTGACCATTCTTCTTGAAGATGATCTCATATCCTACTGTGTGCTTCAGGTATCGCACAACCCTCAGAGCAGCTTCCATGTGGTTTGTTTGAGGTCTGTACATGAATTGGCTTATAACTCCTACAACATAGACGATATCAGGTTTTGTGTGAGCCAAGTATATAACTTTTCCAACTAAACGTTGGTATTGTTCTTGGTTAGCAGGTGTTGCTTCTTCATCAATTTTGAGTTTATGATTCACCATCATTGGCGTGTCTGCTGGTTTGCAGTCCATCATTCCTGTTTCTGCTAGGAGATCAAGAACATATTTTTTCTGAGATATAAAGATCCCTTGGTCTGATCTAAGTACCTTGATTCCAAGAAAGTATTTCAGATTTCCCAGGTCTTTCATCTTGAATTCTTGAAATAAATTCTTCCGAAGTTCGTGTATTTTGGTGTTATCAATCCCTGTGATAATTATGTCATCAACATAAATTAGCATACATGTAATAAGTGTACCCCACTTCTTTAAGAATAAGGTGTGATCGGAGTTGCTTTGTTCATATCCATATCGCCTCATGGCTAGTGTAAATCTTCCAAACCAAGTGTGAGGGGATTGTTTAAGACCATATAGGGATTTCTTTAACCGGCATACCTCTCTTTCTTTAAAGTGCATGGTATCCCTGGGGGTGTTTGCATGTATACTTCTTCTATTAGATCTCCGTGGAGGAAGACATTCTTTACTTCAAACTGATGTAGAGGCCAGTCATAGTTTGCTGCTACTGAGAATAATACCCTGATAGTGTCAATCTTAGCCACTGGGGAAAAATTTTCAGAGTAGTCAAGACCGTAGGTCGGTGTAAAGCCTTTTGCCACTAGTCGTGCCTTATATCTCGGGATAGACCCATCAACGTTGTGTTTGACATTGAATATCCATCGGCAGCCAACCACCTTTTTCCCTTTTGGTAATGCACATGTTTCCCATGTTCTATTTTTCTTTAGTGCCTGTATTTCTTCATCCATGGCTTCTCGCCATTCAGGTTTTTCGTTCGCTTCCCCACGGTCTTTGGTACCTATACAACATATACAGAAACTAGAAAAAACTTGGCTTGATTAGTTAGACTCCATCTAGCAAGGTTAGCCATAGGATATCTAGCCTTTTGTGACACGTGATCAAGCTCATATTGTCGGGGTGGAATTCCTATGTTTCGTCTAGGGGGTAGGATATAGGTGTTGATTTCTTCTGTAGTTTGTTTAGGGCAATTCTCTGTAACCTGCTCAGGTATGGACTCATTTAGTGTTTGATCATGATAAAACACAAGATCAGGATTGTTTTCCTCAGGACTCCACGGCGGTGGAGATATGGGGTTGTCGTTGATTAGGGATTGTGTTGCAGTGGGAGGTAGCTCATCGGTTCTCATAGCAAGCTCTTGTGAGGCAACAGATGTAGGCATACTTGTGTTTTGTAACCAACTAAGTGGATCACTTGTAATCTCCCTCTGACCACGTAGTTGAGATGGATAATATAACTCAGACTCAAGAAAATTACAATCTAGGGTTGTATAGAGCCAACGAGATGGGGGTTGGTTAGGTCCCACTCATCATAGGCCATTTTATCTGTAGCCCCTGAATAAAAAATCCAGTGTGAGTTTTTGTGGTCCGAGACTGCACATGCTACGACCGGAGGTGGATCAGGATCCAGATCTAGTAAATTAAAGCATTCGGGTCGAAAAAACCTAGGATTTGCAAGACTGGGCTACTCCTGCAATTTTTTGACCCGTGGGGGTGTTTCGGATAATGTATAGAAGGTTTAGGGTTAGTTTGCAAATTCACAAGAGTTACGGGTGGGCACTGCAATTTCACAGAGATGTGGGGGCGTATATGTGAATTGCAGAAAACTCGCGAGTCTTTCAGTAGTTTTGAAGGGTCCTGGGGTAGCATTTGTAAATTAACAAGAGTGTCGGGCTGGCGCTGCAAATTTGTTGGGACGCGGGGGCATATCTGTGAATTGCAAAAAAACTCGCGGGTCTTTTGGTAGTTTTGAAGAGTCCTAGGGCAGCATTTGTAAATTCCCAATTGGCCCTATAATAAATGGCAACTTGGGCGATGGCATTTTTGTAATTCCGTTGAGGGGTAAAACCATCTTTTTAGCATTATCTGACAGGGGTAACAGTGGAAAACCATTTTTCTGGAGAAATATACCTCACTGTCTCGATCTCCTTCTGTATCTATCGGCTCTTCTCCTAAATTGGCATGGACTGCCGCTGAAGAACCGCCATGACCACCGTCTCCATTATTTTCGGTGCTGCCGCCGGTGGTTGTCGCCGCGGCTATGTGACCCACAGTGGTGGCAGCACTCTTCGACTTTGGTAGATTGTGGAGATCGTATCACCAGTTTGGATAACCCTGCGTTTTGAAGCATTTTTTGGTTGAATGGTCGGACTTGCTGCAGGTTGTACACCAGAGTTTGCTTTTATCGACGTTATTTGCTCGGGATGATGATTTCTTCCCAAATTTGGAAGAGGCTGACCGAGATTTTCCGGAGAGGTCACTGTACAGGATGGGTATATTATCGTTGGAGTTGATACCGTGGTTCAAAATCTGGCTCCAAGCGGCTTCTCCCCGGAGTGTGCCATACGTCACTTCAACGGTAGGGAGGGGGTTGTTTTTTAAGATATCCCGTTTAACCGTGTCGTAGTCACTGTTCACCGCCGCAAAAAGTTGAAAAAGGCAGATTGTCTAATTTTTCCGCTCATAAATGGCTATATCAGTCGAACACTTCTTTGGATTCGGTTCGCGGTGGTCGGTTTCTTGCCAAAGCCATTGAAGAACACTATATACATCTTCGAGCGTACCATCTCCCTGTCGTTGTCGATTCGCTCGTACTATCATGTCAAAAATTTGGAAGGCATCAGTACCACTATTGTATGTGGTTTCGATACCCGCCTAAAGATCCTGATCCATAGGATATTCCGCAAATCTGTTCACTAGATTTGTATCCATATTGTCCAAGATCCAGGAGCATACGCAAAGATCTTTCTACTCCCAATCAGGGAACTCCTTGTACGATATTTTCGGTGCTGGTGGGTTTCCCGTCACATGTCGCAGGCGACCACGGCCTCCTATGGCGACTCGCATGAATCGAGCCCACATGGGGTAATTGTCATGCTTTAACTTCGTACTGAGATTAGTCGGTTGGTTGTTTCCTATAGGTGGAATTTGAGTAAGGAGAGTGGTGATCTGAGTCGACAGATCCATCGGTGCTGAATTCATCATTCCGAGCGCCGGTCCGTTCTTGTTGCCATCATCCTCCACATAATTTGGTTCTATCATCTATGACAGTCGTGAAGGAGTTACTTCACGTTTTTTTCCTTGGTAAATGATGAAATCAGAGGCCGGTTTGAGAGACCGGTCCTCGCTCCGATACCATGTTGTTTCTAACAAGGTTGGTTTTTCATTGAATTGTATTCTTTCCTTTCGTGATGCAGCAGTACATATACACAATTCAGGGGACATCGAGGTGGAGCTTAACATATATTTCCCGTCTGATGAAACTGATAGGTGGGTATGGACCAATCCGGGCTCCGGAAAATACACAGCACGTGGCAGCTATCAGGCCATGATTTCCGACCGTGCGGAGATAATACCCGCATCGCCATCATTAGCTCATATTTGGGGGTCTGAGTCTCCATTCAAAGTTTTGGCATTTTGTTGGAAATTGTTGCAATTGAGGTTACCCACATCGGATAACCTCTTGATCCGAGGTATCAACCTCTTGAAGTAAGAATGCATATACTCCTTTTGCGAGACCAAGCTTGAAGAAGTTTTGCATCTCTTTTGTTCTTGCGACCGCTCTTATGTTATTTGGGCTAACATATATAGTTGGTTGGGGTACGAGTACGTTGTTCACTATCTTCCCTTAACACACTTTTAGGCACACATGGGGATAACTCCGCACCGTTCAGTGAGTCAGCTCTGGAAGTCCATTTGGCACTATACAGTGTGGACATTATGGAATGTTCGTATTGAGGTAAGATTCAAGCAAAAACCTTTTGTAGTGGAGTCGGTTGTGGAAAGAATCCAAGTTTGGACGTGGTATTGGCACACGTCATTTGAGAAGACGCCGACACTGATCACTATAGCAGATTGGATCAGACACCCCAAATTATGTGTTAACAATTTTTTCCCGCCATGATTTTCATACTTTGGTAGTGCTAAAGGATCAACCACATGGGTTAATCTTATTCAAAGTGTATTTGTATTCTGTTTACAAAAATTATAATAAAATCATAACTTATAAAAAAAACGTATATCATTTAAAAGATTAAAGCTTTTGGCAAATCTAAAGGGAAGGCATTCCGAACAAGTTAAATCAATTAAACTTTCCTTATTCTTACTAGGATCAATTAAACGCACCTCCACCGTTGTCGCCGCTGCTAAAACCCCAGCTACTTGAGATTTGTGTTTGACCACCGATTCAAATGGTTAATTTAATTTTTGTTTAAATATTAAATAGTCCCGGACGATGATTAAATCGGTGTTTTTTTCCCGATTTATTGAACTGTCGATTATAATTTTTCAGGATGAGGAATCGGAACCTTACTGCAGCACTACGGTTAATTGGAACAGCCAGTCTGGTTTCGGTTTGGAACTGCCGAACAAGTTCATTTTGGGCAACACTTGACAAGATCAAATGTGAACTACTCTCTTAAAACCTTAGTCCTAAGGTATTTGATTGTAGTTCACATTTCTATTTAAACACTTATATTTTTTTCTTCTTTTGTTCTGTGTGGGACAACACCCCCTCAAGTCCAACTAAGTAAACCCTGTTGAGACTTGTTGTTTATATTCAGTCATGTACCGAATAATCAATACTTTTTGTGCGCACAGGTCCATATTTTATATCGCTGAGCTTAGTACGATTGTGGCTCTCCTAGGCCCTTTGTATTGTTACTGGGCGGTGAAATCTCTATTAAGATCTGATACCATGACAAGATTAAATGTGAACTACTCTCTTAGAACTTTAGTCTTAAGGTATTCGATTGTAGTTCACATTTTTATTTAAACACTTATATTTTTTCTTCCTTTGTTCTGTATGGGATAACAGCACTAACCGGACCTCTTTGTTGCTTGTGTATTCTGGATTGGACAAGGAGAACAGAAGAAGTGTGATGTATTTAGCAAATGGGGTTCTTTGTTGCTGGATAAGGATGTATTCTGGAATGGATGCCTTTACTGCAAAAGTGGACGGTTACCAAATTCTCTCCTCTCCCTCTCGATTTTTTTATGTGTGTGTGTTCGAAGAGTTGAGGGTCTCAACGAAAATAGTCTCTTGATCTCTTTTCAAAGGTCAGAGTACGACTGAGTACATCTCACCCTCCTCAGACCCTGCCTAAATGCGGGATATACTGGGTTGTTTGATTTGGTTTGGTTTCTGGAATGGATGTATTTATGTTTGCGAACAAAAAAAGTTGTCATTTTGGCTCTTGCGTTTTCGGCCTATGTTTTCAGTTTTGCTCTTGCAATGATATGTAATGAAAATAGAGGGAGTTTTTTGTATTTTTTTTACAGAGTTTGCGGTAGTAATTGTACCATTATTTACCGAAATTACCAGTACGTTGACAGTATAATTACCGAAATTCCACTCGTTATCATACGGTATGGGAATAGAAATCATGGATTATAGTTCCGATACTCACCCCTGGAACGTGTTGTGTCATGTCGGACACCATCCTTGTTCAACCTGCCCGTTTCTTTTATTTTCAATTTAGTATTTATTTAATTTTAAATTATTTATTTAATATTAAAAAAATTGAAATATTATCGTGTCGTGTCACCCGCCGTGTTTAGGTGTGAGGTCCGGCCTGGCTCGCCTACGCTATAAGGTTGACAAATAATGTCGGGCCAATCTGGACAAATCCAAAACCGTGTCGGGGCAGGGGATCAATTTAGGCTCGACACCTCTATTATGCTTTTGTAATTGAATAGAATTAAGAGAGTTTAATCCCCATTAAGACCCCCACCAAGTTGAGTTTACGTAATCAGCAAATTTAGATTCCTTCCCTAAATCACCACATCCAGGGGTGTCTACTTGATACAGTGATGTGGAATTTTTGTTGTGTCTCCGTTACCTTTTGGGAAGCCTACGCCCCATAGAAACTATCTACTTGAGACTGTCCCTTGGAAGTAGCGGGCGGATTTTATAGCCACTGCTCGAATAGTGGTAACGAGAGCGGAGGTGGCGGCTGAACTTCGTCATCACCGCTATCACCTAAAATCCAAAATGAAACTACATTTGCTAAGCTTCGGACCTAGGTCTACTGCTTGTAAAGCAGTTTTCTAAATATTGTACTACAACACTGGATATTTATTATCTTTTTTTTTCTTATCACCTTGTTATTAAAAAATAATTTTTTAAAAAGCCAAAGTGAATGAATAAATTATTAAAAAATTTAATTTGTTAATAACAAGGTAATAAGAAAAAAAAGGTAATAAACATCCAACGTTATAATCCAGCGGTTAGGAAACTACTTTAGAAACAATAGACCTAGGTTCAAATATCAGCAAATGCATATTCATTTTGGATTTTAGGTGTGATAGCAGAGGTGGCGGTTGCGGAGCCGCCACCCACTAACCGTTAATTTAATGGTGGCGGTAGCGGGTAATGGCCACCCACTAGTGTCGCTAGACACCCCTACCACATCTAGTCAAAACAATTCCGAATTGCCGAGCCAACATCCTACTTACTACATAAAATTCCATATCGCCCAAAAAGAGTTTTATGAAAACTTATATATATATATATATATTTAATTATAGATAAATATTTTATAAAATAATTTTTTAGAGAATTTGAGTATTTTACGTTTGTTGAAGAAAAAAACTTATCAAGAAAAGAGCAAAAACCAATTTTCTAATAATTTTAAATAAAGTTTTAAATTTGTTGACTGTAACTTTTCAAAAAATAATTTTATCAGTTTAAAAATAAAGAAAACAGAAATAAAATTTAGCCTTTCTATTATAAAATAAATTATAGGGATGTACATTAATCTTATCCATAAACTCCCATAATTACCTCCAACTTATTCAGCCACCATATATTATCCATTTTGTTGAAGCCTATATATATTAGCGCATGTATTGTATGGAGATACTTGATGATGAAGTAATAGAATAAGGTTTCTGCAATTTTTCTCTTTATTATTTCTCTTTATGTTTATTTATTATTGTCTTACTCTATTATGTATATTTATAATATTTGCAGTTATTTTACAACACGTTTTTTTTTTTTGGATAATTAAAATTTTATAAACTATAAGGGCGAAAGCCCCTACATCAAAAGGCTTTACATATGCTACCGCACAAAACGAGTAGCGACTAAGACAATTTCATCCCGCTGCATCTGAAACTAACATAAAAGCACAAAAATAGGGTAGCCTAAACCAATCACTAAGGGTGGTAGTTTTGTAGTTAACTTTGTGCGTAGTTAACCAGCACCAAAAGTGCATTTTCACCCACTCCACTGTCGAGAAATAGGGCGACTCGGCATCAAAACGAACTGCAATTCTTTCATTCTAGATAGCCCAAGACGTTGCCTGCCATATTAATCTCCAAGCCTCCTATCCCCCTGCATTTCCAATCCTGTTCCTATGCTCCACAAAATGGCTTTGTAGATCTCGTGAACCCGTGTAATGCAAGCCGAACCAGCTGCAGATCTAAGTCCAAGTTTCGTGAGCATGTACACATTGTATGAACACATGATCAACTGATTCAGTGACTAGACCGCACATCACACATCTTTGATCGCCCGCACTAAAAGACATCCTCCTCTTGATAAGATTGTCAACTGTTGGCACTCAATTTTGCATTAGCCTCCAAATAAAGACCTGAGTCCTTTTCGGCATTAACTTACTCTAGGCCTTGACTACAAGAGGTTAGAAATTGTTTTCCCAAGATATGGAAGCCCCTGAGAAATGTGTATGCAAAGGATACTGTAAAGGCTCCTGATGTAGAAGCTTACCATCGCCAAGCATTAGTACCTTGGGTAGTGGTTTGAGCTTGCTGCAGACTTTGCATCAATTCCAATCCACCATGTCATAGGCTTTGGAGAAGTCTATCTTTAGTATCACTACAACTGTTTTAGCTTTCTTAACCGAGTGGATCACCTCGTTTGCAATAAGAATCCCATCTAATATTTATCTTCCTTGAATGAATGCTGACTGGTTTTTAGAGATAAGTTTATCTATCGCCCGTTTCAAACGGTTAGCCAGGAGTTTTGATAAGACTTTGTAACCGCATCCAACTAAGGATATCGACCAGTACTGATCTAATTGAGTAGGGTTGGGCAATTTAGGAGCCAAATTAATGAACGTAGAATTCATGGCTTTGGATATCCTGCGCCTGTAGAAATCCTTAATGAATTTTATAAAGTCTCCTTTGATAATGCTCCAGTATGTTTGAACAAAGAAGAAATCGAAACCATTTGGACTGGGGCATTTCTTAGCCGAGCAGCTCCAAATAGACTGCTGGATTTCTTCTTCTGTGAATTCTGAAATAACGAACAAGTTATCTTCCTCAGATAAGATAGATGTTGCAGGGATATCCAAAGTTGGCCTTAGCCACTGATCCGCTGAGAAGTGTGTTGCCTAAACCCATTCACTGCCAAAGGTCATGCCCCGGATTGTATCTCGTCTGTACCTTCTCTTTAATTTAGAGTGGAAGAAGCTTGAATTGTCATCCCCTTCCTTTATCCATCTTTCTCTTGATTTTTTCACAAGTAACTGCTCCTTATCTTTAAGTGCTTGCTGTAGCCTGGACCATAATATTCTCCTTTGCATCATATCTTCATCATTGTGTGATCCACCCTCCATCAGCACATCTATTTGGTTCATTTGGTTTCTGATTTCACCAGCTCTATTATCTAGTAATCCAAAAATATTCATGTTCCACTCATTTAATTTCGATATGTATCACATAACACATGACTACTATGACCAGAGACCTCAAAGGATGTCCACCAATCATGCACAAGCTCCTGAAAACCTGGATGTTTGCTCCAACAATTTATGAACCGGAAGGCTTTAGGACCCCAGTTCAATTCCTCTGTTTCGATCATTATTGGTCTATGATCTGATGGAGCCCGGTCTAAATCGTATTGATAAGTATCTGCCCACTGTGCAATCCATGGTTTTGATAACAGAAATCTGTCTAGCCTACTGCAACAGGCACCACCTCGCAAAATACGCGTGAATCTCGTCCTCTGCAATGGGAGATCCACCAGCGCATTAATCTGTATGAAATTAGAGAATTCAGTCATTTTTGCAGAGAGACTATTTGATCTGCTTTTCCTTTCATCTGGCCTACGCACTGCATTAAAGTCTCTAACTATGCACCAACAAGAAATAGGATTTAGTTCTATAATTGAACTAATTTTCCCCCATATCCTGCGTTTGCTCTTCAGATCGCATGGTGAGTAAACATTAAGAATATTGACTGGTGTTTGCTCCAAACTCCAAAAGCCCTCAAGCCCCAAAATACCCTGATCAACCCACTTACTGATTAACTATACAAGGGACTGCCACATACACAATAAGCCACCCGCACTACCATCAGCATCTTGATGACACCAATCAAACTCATTGTGAGAGCATAATCGACTACACATCAAACGAGAGATTCCAGACAATTTTGTTTCCTGAACACAAATTAAGTCTACCTTTTGAGATCTGATTAACTTCCGCAATTCTTGTTTTTTCTGCGGGGTGTCGAGCCCTATGATGTTATGTGATATAATTCTCATTGTGATTTGGGAGATTGCAACTTTTTTCTTGCTTGGACTCAACTTTTTGCTCTTTTTTGTATTGGTCGACAGTCTCAAGTCCCTCCAACTGCTCCAACTAATCACATAGCTCTGCTCGGGATGAGTTTGGCAAGACTCCAAGATTCATAGACAAATCTATTATATTTTCCAATTGTTTTCTATTGATTGTTACTTCGATAGCATCATTTATATCCTCTTGCGATGATACTTGGCATTCACGAATTTTGATAATTTTCTCGAAGCCTATTGGCCAAGTCCATAGGAGAGCTCTTGCCATGACTGCTTCTGATTACTGAAGAAGCTGGGAGCTGGGGCAGCTTGCACAGAGAGGTTCCTTTTGGAGCTTTTTGTGCAATCGACTTAACTGAATTGCTCGAGACTTCATTAAGGCTTTCGTCCATTATTGGAATTGCATCCCATTTTCCTGATTGAGTTGACATGGGCCACAACTCTAGACTTTCATATTGGCCATCCAGTAGGGCTGAATACTTATCCATGGGCCGGGTTCAATGTATTGGTCTTAATAGGAGGATAGCCAGTCGACAGAGAGACATTTGCTTTCTCTGATTGATGTTGAACAGACTCCAAATTTGCAGAAGATTTTTTGGGTAGATCAGATGTCTCCTTACTATCCTCTTCTAGCTTAGTCAATGGCACATTAACAGCTTGTATTGTAACACTGCCTTCCAACTTTCTGGAAAGAGCATTCCTTAAAGTCAACCCTTCTGTGTCTCAATTCTCACGCTGCTGATTCTGACTTGACTCCGGCGCAAATGCAACATGCTCCTGCTTAAACACCGATATAGTCTCTGATACCTTTCCTTCTGTTGACTTTTCTGATTCCTGCCTTTTTTTTGTAACCCATTAATCTTTTGATAAAGTTGGCCACTCTGGATCCAACGCCATACGCTGGTTACGGGATGGCATTCCCCCTTTTCAGCATTAAGGATTTCTTCCTGAACCTGTATATTAAAACTTTCTTTTCCAGTCTCAATTTCAACCAACTTGCATATACTCTTGCTCAGATTTGTGAGGACCTGGACAAACCCATATATCATTTTTGACTGATTCAACATGTTTTCATCGATAGTGATCAGAGTTCCAATATGATTTGCAACTTCAGTAAAACATTGTTCGCACCAACAGTGGAGAGAAGTTCCTCACACTTGCAACCATGTCAATCTAGCAATCTTCCTGTTTAATAACCTCCATGGCCTCAGTGAGTGTAGGCACAGTTTACTGATGGTGGATGAGTCAACGATAAGTCGATTCAGATCTTCAGAGCTTGCTAATTTAACTAAGAGCTTCCCACTTTCAATGCGTATTATAGAACTATTATCATACCCAAACTCATTCAAAATTTTCAGCATCGAGGGTATCTCCTTCACCGATGCAGGAGTCCCTATCAGACATCGTTCCAGTCACATAGTTGTTGACAGATCAGGGGTGAACTTAATAGATCCCCTCTTGTTATCCTCTGTTTTTGTCCCCGTAGACTATTTTGAATCACCAACTGCTGTGGAGTCTTCACTTCTTTGAATCCCAGAATTGGCTTCACTTACCTTAAGCTGATGAGTACCTACCCAAATTCCATTGATAGATTCCAACAAGGGAGCAGAATTCCTTGTGAATCGTACGAACCCAAATCGATCCTTGTACCAGTGAGCATGTTTTGGCAAGTGAATGTCCATTAACACACCATAGCTAGAAAACACCTGCCACATTTCTTTCTTGTTCCAAGATGGGGGAAAGTGATATGAACCCTTTCCGAACTTGTGACAAGACTCCACAACCTGATCGATACTTTGAAGAAAAGTAGAAGGACGATTTTGTTGTTCCTTATG